>JABFQC010005905.1:0-11223 GCA_022817085.1 Psilanteris sp. ZL-2020 | reverse complement strand
GTCTGGCTTGCATTAAATGGATGCGCTGAGTAAATCGTTTGCATAAAACAATAATTACTATTTAACAATATGATTTAAAAATAATCAAACAGAACAGGACGTAACAATTAACGTTGGACTTGACATCGAAAGTAACCTATCCAACCTGCTTTTCGCAAACATATAAACTCTATAAAATCTAATAATCCGAATAACATCGGGTTAACTTTAAATCGAATTGTTTACAAAGGATTACAAAAATACACTTGCTAGACATTTTTTGTTGAAAAGCGGTTTTTTGTTTTAATTAAAAAAAAAGTCTATAAAATAGAATGCAGACGATGATAACATTGAACTTTTGATATATGGACGATGATGTAATCAGTATTTCCAATTTTACTTTGAATTGTAATTAAGCGGGAAGAATATTGAGCATTTATTCGCGTTATTTCATTCTCATTTATAATATACACAAGTAATTGATAAAAATAAATATTCAACAAAAAATAATTAAGCGATGCATCAATTTCGTAGACTATAACGAACACTCACACATTCTTACTAGGCTGTGACGGGCACGATTCGAAGAGATTCAGCGAGAAAAAACTGTGCATTGATTATGCACGAGCAAAATGTCATCACAATCGTTAGCGACTGTTGTCAAAGTGCATCGAAAGCCAAACAAGTTTTTGGTAGGAAAGGGACAATTTAATACATTAGTGACAACTTGCGAAGATAAAGTGGCGTAAACGTCCATGGCCATTTTGCAAATTATTATCGTGTCTGCGTAAACTGATAAAACGCCTTCAAAAATTTGTTTCCTTATAACTAGCATTGAATTATACGGTTTAGTAAGCGCTCAATATAACATCGTTTGAAAACAATTTCAGATGTTGCTTATTTGTTTATAATTGCATATCGCAAACAATGTTAATTATTCAGTACTTGATACTTAATACCATACATTTTGTTACACAATGTACTTTTTACATCGTGCTACTTTGTAAACATATAAAATTAACATAGAAAAACGATCTGGATTTAGTATTTGCCCCTGCGATATCTCCTGTCCACATTTTCAATGGTTTGATATTTCAAACCAAATTACAGCGGTTATATTTTTTACTTTTGTAGTTTATAATTATGAGAAAATCTGCTTCCTAGATGACATTGATCCACCATATGAAATTATGAGTTAGTTAAATGCACAAAAACCATCTTTTTTAATAGTTAATCACACTGGAATAATAAAAAAAAAAAATCAATCACTATATTCTACGATTTAGATGAAAAATATTCAAACTGACACAAAACAGTCATTAATTTGAATTATGGTTGATATCATACATATAAATAAATATTAATTAAATCTTACATTTAAAAGTTTGTTGTTCCAATATTCCTTACTAAATGATTGGTATTTATTAAGCATTTTTCAAAATTATATAATTTAATTAGATATTGCATTAAAACTGAAAAAATGAATAAAGTCATAATTTTACAAAACAGAATTATTGAAAAATAATAAATGAAAATTTTAAGGAAAAAAAGCTTTATTCACACGCATAAAAAGTCGTATTGTTGCAAATAAGTGACTTGCATACACACAATTAACATGTCATTCGACGAGAAATGTAATTTATGATTAGTGAATTACTAATTGAAATACATCTTTATATCATTTGAGTGTAGATCAAGTGAGTAATAAAGATTTGTAAGGAATAAACCGAATATATTATGATAATGTAATTTCAATAATTAAATAAAATTGATATTAGATTTTATGTGAATGAAATTTTTTTAACTTATATTTAAAAAGTAATCTTCAATTATATGATATAGTTTTATTAGCGTATTAATGACAGTATTTTTTTTATTTAGACATTTAATATCCTGGAACAGTGAGTGTCAAAAACACTTAATCTGTTTGTTTATGCTGCTTGTTGTTTAAATACAAGGAAATTCGTGCTAACGCATCATTAATAATTTGGATATGATAGGTAATAGAAGTTCAAAAGTTAATGGTAAATAATGATTCGATGAATAAAAAGTGGGCATTCAAATGACGTAAATTACTGACAAAAAGTAGATAGTTTTTGAAACTGAACACGTGTTAAGGAAAACTATTCGAAAAAGCTTCTTAATCCTTGTTCATACAACTAATGATTGAAAAGCGAAGGACAGAACTAAAAAATAAACAATAATAAAACTAAATACATTAAAAGTATACAACTGCAAAAAATATAAGTTATTAGCAAGTGACATATCACTAACTAAGCAATATGCATATAAATGTTCTCAAATGAGGTTATTAATTTTGAATCATACACATAAACAAAAACACCAAATGAATGTATGACTAAAGACTTTGCCATTGCCTTTCATGTGAACTTAAACCAATAACCTACTTTAAAGAAATACAATGTCATGGTCGTCAGCTTTTGATGAGATTAAAAAGTTGTATCAAGTTTTGTGATTTGGTTGGAACAAATATAAAAATTGAAATTACTTGTGCAAATGATATGAAATATTTTTTCATTAATCTTCTATTCTAGTGATAAATAATTGCCATATCAGGATGTTGTTTTTTGAAATCTTAATGCTAAACTGTTAGATGGATGATTTGTTTTCAGTATTTCAGTATCTATGGCATGATTAGTTAATGGACAACGATGACACTTTCTTGAGATATCTTTATAATTTTTTGCTTTATCTTGTTTTACTATGTATCTTGGAAAATAATGTATATTCTTTTTTTGTTTTGTAGCACATGCAGGCATCGTTACAACGATATCATTTTGATGCACTTTTTCTGCGGGTTGCGGAAAAAGTCTTTCGTTTAATATAAACTGTTTTAAATTGGCAGATTCTGCAAAATTTAGATGTCCAGAACCATGTGTTTCAACGTAATTTTTTTCACGAAATTTGTACAAGCTTTCTAAGTCATCATCTTTCAAATTTTCTATCAAGCAGTTTTTACATTTAGGAAAAGTCTTTAAAGAATTACTACGTGAAAGAGAGTCGTATTTTTGACTTTTTAAATTGCACGTTCCGAAACAACTAAACTTTCTACAAAAAGAACACGCTGTATTATTAACTTTGTTAGAATTAATTGTTTTTTTTAATGTTGAACATTTATTTGATTGAGAAATATGAGAATGAAGATTTCTTGGTTTTGTATTTTTTGTTTTTTGAGTAGGTCTATTAGTAGTTTTGCAAACATGTTTTGTTATATTTGAAGGTGATAAAATGTCTAGTTTTGACTTTGATTTAGATGTAATACTATACGTCATTCCTGCAGAATCAATTATAGTTGTGTCTGATTCATATTGATTATTATTACTATTTAGTTTCATTTGCATTAATTTATTTTGCAACCATTGAGAATTAGGGGAGTATAATATACTTTGTACTTTTTTCACATTTTTACAATTTAGAGGTAGAGTAGTTCTGTTAACCATTGGAGAAGATTTATCATTTTTTTGTTTACTTGGAAAATCATAACTTTTATATTGATTATAAGAAAAAGCTGGAATATGTTGTGATTTCCTTAATCTAAATTGCATTTTGCATAATTCTGTACTGCAATAACATTCTTTTACTGGTTTCCTTATCACAAGTTCTTCAGATTTTTTCTTAGATTTTAACAATGGTTTGTTATTGATATTCATGTTTTGAAAAGAATGATGTTGAGATTCAATCCTGCAGTCTGAATTAGAAGATCCACCTTTCATGCTATGCTTTACATCCCTGGTACTTCGTATGCTGTTTTGCAAACGAGGTGATTTTTTATTGCACAATGCCCTGCAATGGAGTTTGTTTAAACATTTTTTATGAATAATAAGTAAATTAGTAACACTATTTGCAAATATTTTACATTTACATTAATTTACTTTAAATAATTATAAGAATAGTTTCTTAACTTTATTTTGTTATTTAATTTTAATGATTTATAAAATGAAATATTAAATAACTAAAATATGTACATTTTATCAAAATTTATTAATATGTATTCAACGGTGTAATAATAATAATTAACAATATTATTAATTAAACGTTATTGAAAATTTGATAATTTCTTAATGAAATTAGAAATAAAATAGTTTTTATTAATATAAATTGGTTAACTGTATGTTATGTATTATATTTGTATAATATTATATATTCTGTTAACACTGATTCATAACTACTCTATTGTACTTAATATTTTTTTAAAAAAATTTGCTCATATAATTTGAAATAAAAAACTATATTAATAAGTACCAATTTTAAAATTAATTAAATTAAATTAAATTAAAATTAAAGTACCAAACATAAAAATTCTTATATGTTCATATAATTTAGTATTCTAATATAATATATTCAAATTAATGATATATATATTTAATTATTTAAAATATCAAAATGCTATGTACAAAATTATTTATACTTTTCAGTTATGAACATATACAAATTAATTAAAGAAAATAATTATTTAAATATATACTATTGTAATTATCTATCTTACAGTTTAATACAAAATTTAGCTATTGACAGTACATTATAAAATAATAGTTTGTATAATACTTTTATATACATTTTGTTTTCTACAAAATTATTTTTATTTTGGATATTTTTTTAATTTTAATCAAATAAAACAATACAAGTTTAATAAATAATATATACATAATATGTTGAGTTCTTTTACAAATATGCTTAAATTGCCTTTGAATGTATCTAAACTTACTAACAAATTAATATCATAACTAAGCCGCTTGATCTATGTGAAATGTCAAACCACCATTTCTAACTTTTTTATCACATACCACATTTTAATAATATCTTCTAAACTATCATCGAAATGCAGTAAAATAGTCTTTCTTTCTTCAATGACATAACTAGTTTTAAATATTAAACTCTTATTTAATATATAATATATAATTCATATAATTCGCGATGTATGCAACTTCGATTTCTCGTATTCCATCTTTATTTATATTGTCGCCATGTTGGAATGACGCTCAAGTGAACGCGGCGTACTAGCGTTCGTTACGATGCTTGACTAATTTAATTTAATCTAACACTTAATGGGATGTTTTTTTATGTAAAATTACACTCGAGTCATGAAATATAAACACTTACTATTTATAAGTGAAAAAGTGACTGTGATTTAACGAGTCTGCAGTTTGTTGCAAAAGCGCGGATTGTTTTGAGGTTATAACCGATTAACATTAGCATTATTAAAAAAACGTTTAAGGTTACATTAGTGTGAGAAAATGAATTTCTCACAGGAAAACAATGTACAGGTATCTCTACCTCAGTTTTCCGAAATAACATCTCGAGCGAATCAAATTTCTAGTATGAGATTTACTTCATCAAGTCAGAATATACAATCACAAAATACTCAGAATGCCATTTACACGACTGCAACTGCATCAACTCAAACTAAACAATTACTGGTAAGTTAATAATGAATTTATTATTAAAAAATATTGTATAGTGAATTATATCTTTACTGAAGACACTAATTAACTTAAATAATTACAAATTTAATGGAAATTTATAATAATTTAGTTTTCATGCATTTGGAGATTTGCGAGACATTTTTAATAGGCATTATTATTATGTTTTTAATTAATTTAATGGGTATAATTTTAAAAATTATTTTGCTTTATTTCAGTTGAATTCACCTAGTAAATATCCTAGTACAATACTTACTTGGCCTGATGCAAATACATTGATGCAACTTTGTGAGAAACAGGGTCTTCAGGCAATTAACATTCCGAATTACAGTCAAAATAATGCCACTGCCATATTAAGTGTACAACCTAACACTTTACCTGTTAGAATCATTCCAAATGTCGTGCCATCACAATTAGATACTACAGTCTTAAAACAAGACACAGATATTAAAAATCAAATTGAAACTGGAATAAACTCTACTATTCCAACAAACAACACTGTAGGTTTTTTACAAAGTAAATTATTATATTACTTAACCTTAACTTAAAATTTAATACATTTATTGATTATTGATATAATTCTTAGTTAATATAATTCACAAACTTTGCATATTAAATTTCATTTAATTTTTATAAATTCATTGTATTAATGCAATATTTGTTAATATATATATAATTTAACATTAGAATTTTTATTACAATTCTTGTTATTCAAAAAAATTTCAATGTAAATTTATAAGATATTCTTTTAGATTGAATCACAACAAGTTCAATTGCAAAGTGTTGCAATGGCTGAATATTTACAAAAGCTACAAGCTACAACATTACCACTGACTTTGCAACAATTAATAAAATTACAAACTGATCAAGTAAAAAAAGAGAAATCAGAAGAGGAAACTAAAGTAGAACAAGTTCAAAATAGTATTTTGAACATTCCTAGTGTGCCTGTTTTCAGGAATTCTAATTTGCATAATGGTAGTCATTTTATGAATACTGAACACATGATGTTAACTATTAATCCAAGTGATTTAAATGTACATATGGAACAAGCTTCAGAAGAAGAAAATAGTTCATTGTCAACTATTCCAAAAGTTGAACCTCAAATTCAAATAGAATCACCAAAACCTGAAAAAAAGATGAAATTTCGAGCAAAAACAGGAGAAATTAAAATTACTCTTGCTTTTGATGGTTCAACACTTTATTGCTGTCCTGAATGTAATCTTGCATTTACTGAAAAATCTGAAATTGAGCAACATTTACAAGGACATATTCAGGTAGATTTTAAAGTTTACAATTAATTGTATGTTTAATGTTTATAGTTTTTAATATTAAAATTAGTTTCACACTTTTCATTACATTTCATGAATAATAAATTGATACCTCATTTTATCAATTTAATGTCAATGTTAGAAATTTATTTATTCACTTGAATTGTCTTTCAATTTATTCTTTTTTGCAAGAAATAAATATTTGCTTTAAATTTTATGTTTATTTAAATATTTCTACATATAAATCTAAATACAAAATATATTTTATAGCAATTATAATATAGCTTACTTAATTAAATTAATAGATAATAATTTTACAAAATAAGTTCTTAATATTCTATCACTAAATTTCAAATGAAATTATTATATCATTTTAATGTATCATCAATTTTCATTATACAATAGAATTATATTTATTGAATTAATTATTATTTAGTTTATACAAAATATTCAAATTGAAATTTATATTTTATTAAACATTTTTTTAAATTTTTCTTAAGGGGGTTCTTCAAGCTTAATATAACTGAATAGTGTTTTCTTTTATTGCAGCATTAAATTTTGTATTTTAATAAAATGCAAGTATTTTCCTTCCTTTTTGATGGTGGGAAATTATTTTTGTATAATAAATTTAAATTTTTAAATAAAATTTTTTACATAATTAGTCAACTCATTTTTGTATCACCTCGTCAAAATCACTTGAAAGACCACCTTAAGCACACATTGTTAACAAAGTAAAAAGAAGTCATATTTATGCTTGAAATATAATAAAATTTATTTTATGAATTAGTATATATTTACTTTATCCGATTATTCAATTATTTTGCGTTATTATAATTATATTAATAAGTTTTCTGTACATTCGTTTTAATATTTTTATTTGTATTGTATAATTTATAAAGTGGTTTAAAATAGTTTAAATGATGATAAGCACATACAAAAATATACATTAATTTATCAGCTTATTATATATTAATGGAAGATATATTGTGTTTATAATTATATTAAAAAATGCTTATTTTTAGGAACGAAAGTATCAATGTAAAGAATGTGGAGCTATGCTAAAACGTAAAGAACATTTGGACCAACATATGCGTGGTCATTCTGATGAACGACCTTTCAAATGCCCTGTTTGCCAAAAAGCATTTAAACGCAATGAACACTTAACTAGGCACTACGTAATTCATTCTGGTGATAAAAATTTTAGTTGTACTGTTTGTCAAAAAGCATTTTCACGGAAAGATCATTTAAATAAGCATACTCAAACACATTTGGGTATTAAGAGAAGTAAGGGAAGAAAAGATATTATTTTAATTGATAATAAAGAATCTTTGGAAAAGATTACGGATAATTTAAGTATACCGAAGCAAGATGTAAGTTTTGTTTTGAAGGATGGTAACTTCATGAAACAAGATACATCAATAATGCAACAGTTGCAAAACTGGCAGAAGGACAGTTCTTTCATCCAGACATTTTCCGCATTCAAAGAACAAGCGATGAAAGATAGTTTAATGCTACAGCAACAAGCTGTTAATATGAATGAAATTTTACCGCAAAACACGAGGTATTTGATGCCTTCTTAGTTATAGGATAATTAATTGTTAAACATAATATAATATTTCTTAAAAGTATGCAAGAAAATTTTATTTTGATGAAAAAATTAAATCAATCATGTTTATAACTAAATTTATAATCTGTAAAAGCTAAACATTTATAATTCCATAATTATTTGGCAATAGAATTTAAATTGTGATACTTGTAAATGATTTTAAAAGTATCCTTGTGATTACTGAAAAAATAACACTAAACAAATTTAGTGATAAAAATATGGTAAAAGAAAAAATAGTCAATAGCTATTATTAGATATTAAAAGCAATATTTTGCTCTAATATTTTAAATGTTCTTAGTTATATAAATATTTGATTCTGTATTATACAATTTTATAAATGATATTATATATGTTTTTGAAATTGAACTTTTCATATGTAATGCTTATGAATGTGATTAACTATTTTAAATTTTTTTTAAAATTATCGTAAATATTTTAATTAGTTTTATCTTTTTATAATTTTGTAATTTATTTTTAATGCTATATGAAACGTATTTAATAAAATTCTATTTTAAAAGTATATTTTTATATTCAATTTTATTTTGTAACAGAATATGAATCAGTTAAATCTTAAAAGTATAACCAAAAATGTTTTGGTATTATATCAGTGTTTTAATTTGTTTTAAAGTAATGAAATTATATCTTAAGACTACGAGAATTAAATGCTGCCGAATCTCATTTAGAACATGACATAAAAAACCTGTTGTATATTTAATATGACTAGTAATTAAGAGATATATATATCATTTAGAGTTATGATGATAAAAATATAAGTAATTTTTAAAACTGAGTTATAACATTAATTATCATACAATGTTTTATAGGCGGAAAATAAAGAATAGAACTTGAGAAATTTAAATACAATATATGAATCGATGTAAACAATAATGCAAAACTTAGCCATTGTTAATTATGACACTAATGAGATTAGTTTCTCCTTGTTTAAATAATCTAGTCGATTACAAGGGTGGAGTTTAAGTGCTGAGAATCCGTCGTAGTCCTTGTGCATAGGAAATACTAAAAATGCACATTCCTCGACTGTAATATTCCTTACATGCTCAAAGAAAGTAAACTTAGTGATTTTTCAGAGACTTATTTATTAAGATCTCATAGATATTGCTGAAGTTCGTCATATTTTCAATGGCGTTAGTGTGTTTTATTTCATTATTGATATAAAATGAAAAAAAAAAAAACAATTTTACAAATGTTACAGAATTTTCATATTAAACTTCATTCGTTTTAAATATTTTTTGATTAATAAATTTCTAAAATACTTAATACAATTTAGTCCAACAATTAAGTTTACTATTAAATATTTTTTCTTTCTGTGATATTTTTTGTGATTATTATTATATTGTATTTATTATAGTTATAAAGTACATTTCAAAGTAATTATATTTTTTAAAATGTCATTTTATCTACATAAAATAATAAAAAATTATAGCTAAGTATTGATTTATTTTTTTATAAGTATTGAAAAATGAATATTATTGTGTAATATTGTTTAATGTTAAGACTAAAATTAATCATAATATTTTCTTCCTTAAATATAAATTGTTATATTTTTTTGATGTTATTAATATGTTTATTATATTTATTATAATATATATAATTATATAAATATATACACGCTATGGGTTTATGTTGAAATCAATATGTTCTATGCAATGAAATATCTTAAAATGTAAATTAAATATAAATAAAATTATTACCTTTTCGATATTTATGTCATTTGAATAAAATTCTGTAACATTTTCAACTGTTTTGCAATTTTTGTCATTAATTAAACTTAGTAAAATGTAGTAAATTAGATAATGCCTTAATAAATAGTTAACAAGAAAATGATGTTTCGTGGAAATCTAATTTATAAAATCAAGTGTAAATAAAGTGTCAAGACATTGCTGGGCTCATATTTGCGAGTAAAGTAAATTACACTGGAAGGATAATGCATGTATATTTTAATTTTAAGCAATAATATGCTCGTACTGAGTCAAGTCCGATTATTTTGTGTGAAATTTGAATTAACAGTTATTCAAATAACTTAATAAAATTAACAGCGAGTTTCAAAGTTACTTAATAATCGGCACTTTGGCTCGATATTCCAAAGATATATATCGAGTAAGAATTCCAGTTTCAATGGTGACTGTTATATTACATTAAACGTTAAGTTTCAAGAACGTTCAAACCCACCAAGTTTGCAGTATGAATCCTTTAATTATTGTGTGTCTGACTTATATAACTAGCATTAATATAATTATGTAAAAAGGTGTACAAAACTGCAAACTAAATGTTCTAGTTTTAAATACAGTTCGCCAGATGGTCGGTCCATATCATAAATTAATGCGCGTGTTTAAACCGCAGATACTATATTGATTTATATATTTTATATCTCTAATTCTTATTTTTAAAATATTTTCTGAGTGTTTTAACGTATTTCTAATTGATAAATATATACTGAAATAACAACAAAGTACGGATTATTTATTATTCGAGTGCACATTATTTGGCACTGACGACCATTTTAATTTTACTATTATATAGTGAAAATATAGTAAATGATTTTGCTACATAGGTTACTTTGTTCTCGTATAATCATGTAACATATTCATAGAACCAAAGATTTTACACATGAATGTAAACGCCAGTATTTTCAATCTCTACGATCAAATTTTTATTTAACAATTTTTTAAGTATTACCTTGCTATGAGTTTAACATTACTATGTTTGTTTCGGTCAGATGCTTAGATTTAAATGTATTCAAATTCGTAATATTTCGCGATTGCTAATTTGCGCCCCAAGGTGTTTACTTCATTGCAATCGTTATGGTGTATGATATGTAATACCAGTTGCCAAAAGAAGACAAAAATATGTGTATTTTCAGACCGAAATATTTTTTAATAAAAATAAAGGCGTAGTGAAACATAAAAGG
>JABFQC010005904.1:0-11223 GCA_022817085.1 Psilanteris sp. ZL-2020 | reverse complement strand
CATGAATACATTTTGGTATATATGAATTAGTAAATTAGTAAATTTATTTAAATTTGTATGAATTGAATTTTCAGTTTCTTTCATATTCAATATAATATATTTAATTAAATAAAATTTTGTTTCCAGTTAAAATATTGCAAACTGTAGTAAAGAATTTTTACTAAAATTTGTTAATTTTTAATTAAAAATATTAATGTAACAATTAGTTTTTAAACAATATTGCAGTCAAATAGAAAAGCAAAATCCATGTTTCAAATATATGACATTTTACTTTTTAATATAAATTGCACTAATTCATTTTTATATGAAATTATTATTATTTAATTAATTAAATAAATATGTGAAAAAATAAAGTAATTGAATTGAATTAAGCAAATAATATATTATTTTAGTAGTAAAATAAATCTATCAGTTAAAATCCAAATTAACTTAGGAATTTTAACTATAGATTAGTTATTTCAAAAAGAGGGTGCTTCGCATGTAGCATCTATAAAGAAAAATATATGGAACCGAGCGATAGCGTTTTTGTTATATTTTAATAGGTTCGAAGCGACGTGAAATTACCTGTGCTATATGTGATTGATTCAATCGTTAAGAATGTTAAAGGAGAATATGTTAAATATTTTACCAAAAATATTGTCGAGACATTCAGCGATGTTTTTGATAAGGTAATTATGACTGTTATAGACATATTTCATTTACATAGATACCAATCTTAAATTACTAATTTAACTTTTTTTATACAAATTTAATTTATTTAATAATCTTTTTATTTTTATTTTAAGTTTTAAAATAGTATGAAATTAAAATCAAAATAAGTAAACATTATCAAGTAAAGATTGGTAAAAAAAATTAAGAGAAAATATTTTATTAAAATAACAAAATATAAATTATAGGTGGATGAAGAAACTAGAGCTAACATGTATAAACTAAGACAAACGTGGGTTGGTGTTTTTGATGAGAACACATTGCTGTCAATAGATTTGCAAATAAATAAAATAGATCCTGCTTGGCCAATAACTGCATCACCTTCTAGTCATGTCAGAAGACCTTCTATACATGTCAACCCCAGATTTATTGTAAGCAAAGATTATTTAAGATTATATATTAAAAATGTAGCTTAAAAATTGTTTAGAATGACCATTAATGAAGCTGCGATTCTATTTATTTTTTACTTAATTATATAATTATTTATAATAGAGTTACTGGTTATCTTAAAAAAAAATTTTTTTTACAAGTTTTAATAATATGAACATGTACATATTTATATCAGCATAAATATTTTACAAAATATTCTTATATCAAATATTTATACAATTTAAGTTTGACACTTTTAATAAAAAATAGAACAAAAAATTAAGCAGTTATTGCAGTGGGCAAAAGAGGAGGGACTGTTTCTCAAGCCATAAATTCCATAAGTAGTGATTTTATCCTGATATGAAATAGATGTGTTAAACATATCTGCCTCATATGCTTTTCTCTTAGAAATGAAAAAACACTATTTTAGAAGTGTTTTTATTTATAACTATTTTTTATATATAAAAAATAAATAAATTAATACAAAATTAAATCAATTTAAATAATAATATATAACATTTTTTTAAATATTTACAACGATGGTTTTAATATTGTGTTTTGTTGGAGAAAAATAAAAAATTAATAATGAAATAATTTAATAAAAAATACATCCTTAACATTTTCATAACAGTTTTACAAATGTTTCTTTAAATGTTTCTTTAGGATCAGCAAAGCAAATGTCCACCCCCACCAGCAAAAGTTATAGAAACCAAAAAACATGAAAAAGAAATTACACAGGATCAAGTATTAGAGAAACAAAGACAATTGCTTCAACTACAAAAACAAAAAATTGAATTGGAATTACAAAAAACGGAAGCAACGATCGAGCAACAGAATAAACAATTAAATAAGAACGCAAGACTGCTTAAAGACGACTTAGTAAGTTAATAATATAATAATCTTTATTTTTTACATTAATTATAATTTAAAACAAACATAATAAACTAGTATATCCATCACTTATTAGTTGTGGACCATTCAATATATAAATATGCTAACATGTTAGGAAAATTAATTAATTTAGATATTTTTATATTTATTAATAGTATTACACAAGTATTTTTTTTTTATTATAACATTATATTATTTGAATTATATATAAAAAATAATAAGTGCTGGAAATAATGGGTTGATGTGTGATATAAAACCTGTATTCACGTCAATAATTTTCATATTGCTAGCTAAATGAGATCGCAATTGATACTCCGGCTACAGAAAAGAGATTCGTGGCTGTGGCACCAAACTTAGCTGCTAAAATAATTAAACAGGTTAGACAAATGATTAACTAGTGTATTGTTTGTTTATATAACTAATTACATAATTGGGTAATAAACTTAACATAATTTGTCAATCATTTTGTATATATCATAAACATTACATATATGTAATTTATATTTATAAATGCATAATTCAATTTTGAATAATAGCTGAAAGTTAGTTATTGATGTAAAAATAAAATTATTATCTAATTGTATACAAATATGCTTTGCCTTCAAAAAATTTGCAATTTGATTTTAAAATTTATTTACATCTGAATGATATATGTATATTTCAGTAAAACGAAAGCACCAAAATATATAGTCAAGTAAAGTATATGATATAATTATATAATCTGTTCAATAAGTCAATAAATTGTTAAGAATTTAAAGAACTTTAAAAGCCATGAGTTTCTATAAATAATGCACCATTAATAATTAATGTTATACTCTGTACTAGTTCTTTTATATTATACTATAAATTAAAGTATACTAAAGAAAAGAATCAATAACATACAAACATATTTAAACTTTTACTGAAATAATATTAATTATAATAAAATAAAAATGAAGTTTGAATAAATTAAAAATAAATAAATAAAAAAAATGAATATGAAAGATAATTTTAAAACTTTGATAAATATACAAAATTCAAAAATATTTTTAGATTAATAAAAAATCAGTTCACATTCAAAATTATATAATTTAATATTATTGATGAGATATTACACAAGCAGATTATATTGTATTAACAGGATATGAAGTCCTTGGAATAAATAGGTCTTAAACTTTTTAATTTCATGTTAGTGTTAGTATTCCATTTTAAACAAATGTTTAAATATTTGTTTTTTATATTGTTATATGTTATTTTTGTAAGTCTATTTTCAAAATCTAATTATTAATTATTTTTCATTCCAGTATCCTGCTGCATCTGCAACACTCTTTAAGACAATGAACACTAATGGGCCACGTATAGCTCCAGCGAGTAGTGCATTAGTGGCCTCCGCGCGTCAGGTTTCTCGTGATCCGCGGATCAAGTCGTCAGCACCGAAAATGGAGGTTGCTCAACCCATCATCTCCGATATAAAAGCAACCTCAGCTTCAACGAAGACTGTTACAGTTGGTTTGTCACCTACATCATCGTTATCAATTACCGATAATGTAAATTCAAATAGCAGTAATAAATCTAGTACAATTAATAAAGATTCCTGCTTGCATCGGTCGAACCAAAAGCAAGAAAATCATTTATCCAGTAACCTTAGTGGTACGGGCAGCCCGAAGGTGGCGGTCCAAAACCAATCACAGACCCCAGGTTTAGTTAGCTTTAATAACAAGATTTCCCCACCTAAGCAGCCAAGCTCCTCCTCGAGCGCGAACGCGACTAATTTGAAGGCAAAATCTCGTGATGTAAAATCAACCGCGGAACGAGAAGTCACGGTTGTCACAAAAAATGTACCGCCAATACAAATGGTGCACGAATCTACCGATGACCGCGAGTCAACCGGATCTTTGATTGACTTAGACTCCGACCGTTCTATGTCGTCGTCCTCGCCACCGTGTAAAGGCCGTCGGTCTAAAAGCGGTGGCAAGTGCGCGCGTAAACGCAGTCCGAGCCCTGCACCGTATCGAATTCCTAAACGAGTTGCCGACAAAGTTGGCGTCCCGGGCGTCACCGAGGAAGAGCAATCAGGCTCGCTAATAGTCACCCCTCCGCATCCACCCGCGTTTAAAGATATCAGAGCAAACGCCAAGCAACGCAATTACATACGCCGTAATAAGGATGACAGTGCAAGTCCAGATGCAAGCGACGCCATGCTTGATGCATCCAATAAAGACGAAGATCTTAGAGGGAATTTGCTGATTGTTCCTGGTAACACAGAAAAAAGTAAGTCTTTAAAAATATATATATTTATACATTCTTATGTGATGTATATATAAAAAAATATAATTTTATATATATATATATATAAAATTTGAATTAATTTTCTTAAAGTATAATGTAATATTTATGATTTTCTAATATTTTCTAAGCATAAACAAAAATAATGTCTAAAGAGAATATCTGAAAATTTTGATTTAATTTCATTAATTACTTCTTCTCTCTTTATAGTATTGTACATAATTCATAATGACAATTCAAATTGAAAAATAAATGTTGCATTATATTTATTTATAAGCACAGTTTACTAAAACTGTTGATAATAATTTATTTTACACTAGAATTACTTTTTAATTATTTAATGATAATATTTAACAATTAGATGAATAAATATATCCATTATTTATATACGTTTCCTTGTAATAAAATAATTGTAATCTCTAATTATTATTTTTAATGAATAATATACTTTTTTAAAAAAATAATTGTAAATAAATAAGTCTTTTTGATCATTTTATAATATATTTTGCAACAACTATTCATCTGATTATTTTAAATAAGTTACCACTTTTGATAAGGTATGTCTCTGAAATACCAGTTTTCTTAGGATGTTTCTAACTTAATCTAAATATAAAAACAAATATTCTCTGTCTGCTGAATAATGAGGACCATTGCTATTCTGAAATCAAAATATTCAATTTGGATTTAATTGTGTTGTTTTTCATTTATAATAAATGAATACAATATTTCAAAATTTCATAGTTACATATATATATATATTTAAGTATATATATGACAAAAGTGTTCTTAAGACAATATTAAAAAACGAATATATATCTAATTTTATTATGAATTTATTTGTAAAGTTTGTTGTCCATGTAATTTGTTAATAAAACTGAATCTGGAGACATACTTTAAAGATTCTTTCCTTGAATGTTCTATTTTCCTTGAGACAGCTTGAAGATTGGAAGACAAAAACTAGGATGACAAGTGATGTTAGCTTATTTTCAATTGTTGTTTTATGACTTACAAAATGTTAATTGTCTTGTTTTTAAACACAATTCGAAAGGGAACAAAGTTAATATTAAAATAGCAAAAATCTTTGTTTACTTTAATTTATTATATTTCAAGCAAAATGAAATAATAAATTATTGAATCAAATTTGGCGTTTTTATTTTATAACATTTTTTATTTTTGAATTGAAGAATATCGTATTTAATTAATAGCAATGATTAGCAATTTCCTTCAATAACTTAGAGCAAAAAAATGCTGATTTAAACAGGACCAGGAATACCCGTAACATCTTGTCTCTAAGTAATTGCTTTCAGCACGAAAATGCATGATCCCATGGAAATAATATTCGAAAGCTCAATTGGTAACCTTAAACTATAATTCAAGTTTTTTAAACCAACAATATTAATTTTAAAAATGGAAAATTAAAATATATCAATGTATGATGACAGTATAATTATATTAGTTCATTATCATTGATAACTTATGTTAAATTATATTAATTTTATTGTTTACAATTGCACAAATGTCAAGTTAGTAATGCTCTATTATTACATATAGAATTAATTTTAGTTTAGACCTTGTTCTAAACATTTACCTTAAATGCTTTATATACAAATGTATTTATTAGTGTTTTTTAAATTATTTTGCTTTAAAATTTATATTCTATGATATCTAAATTTTAATATACTTATATTTTAATTTATATAATGTAGTATATTATATTTAGTTATATACATTTTATAATGATAAATGATAGTGAAACTAAAATTATACAATATTACCTACATAGATTAGTAAATAATACGACGGTTACTGTGGATACATATAAAAATTGTAAGTATATAAAATTATTGGATAGTAATTTAATTGATCTGTTTCAATTCCAGAAGAAGATTTGGACTTACGAGTTATTCCTCCTGTTAACCCACAAAAACGTACAAATACTGATACTTTAGAATCATGCTTGACAAAAAAAGCAAAAGAAGAAAAGTTTGATGAGTAAGTTGTAAATGCTAATAATATTCTATTATTTTTAATGCAAAGCATACCCTAATTAATATCCTAGTTTAAACATTTGACCGGCTAATAATAAGTGATAAAAATTTAATATAAACTATACGCTATACAATCAATAAAAAAATAAACAACTTTATTTACTATTTTATTTATATATATTTTTTAGATTGTTCGGTAATGAAGATGTAGATTTAAGAACTCTTACACATCCTAATGCTGGTAGACCTCCTACGCCTCCACCTCCTGTCATATCAAGCGAAGATGGTAAAGATAGCTGGGCTAAATTAAAACCTCAGGTGCGTAATGAGCGTGAAAAACTAATAACAAATGTCGATGAAAAACGTGATCGAGATCGTACAAGAGATAGACTTGGAAGACCAAGGCTATATTCCAAATTGCCTGATGACCCTAAAGAAAGAAGGAGAACATTGCAAACAAACGATGATATAGACACAAAGTCTGGTCGTCGACGAAATGATATTTATGAAAGAAACTCTGAAATGACAAGTGAAAATCTTGAAAAAATTATGAAAGATGCTGCAGACCTACTCGATCAAGGAGATATCACAAAATTACAATATAATGTATTAATTCAAAAGGTAAGCATTGTTAATGTACTACAAAAATATACACACATTGATATTATACATTAATTTAATACAGAATTTTTAATAAAATTAACCATTTCTATATGCAGAACGGAGTGTAATAAATAATCATAATAATTAATTTACTTTTATTTTAATTTGTCATATTTAAATGTAAGAAAAAAAATAGCAATTGTTTATTGTGAAGAATACTTCACAATCAAATTTGTTTTAAATAAAACTATTTACTTTTAAATTTTATTTGAAACTATTATATGTTACTAATTAGGTTCTCCATATGAGTGAAGATCGAAAATTGAGGGCAGCACAAAGAAAAGAAAAAGAGATTTGGGATATAGGTTATGATAAAAATCATGATCGATCCCATGGCTTTGGACCTAATGACGCAGACAAATTTCGTCCAAGAAACCCATCAGGTTCAAGATGGCAAGGACATCCATGGCAACAAACTCATTTTAATCATCCAGATTTTAGTCAAACGCATTTTACCCCTGGATTTAGACCAATGGGACCACACCCATGGCAAAATCCACCACGCCATTTTACTCCGTTAAGACCAGATTTTCAATTTCGCCCATTTAATCCAGCATTAGCTCCAAATTCAAGAATGCCAGGCATGTTGGGTCCACTAGGACCACATAATGGTGCACTTATGCCGAACCCTATAATGAATGGACCTCTTCATAATATGGGCCCCATATTACCTGGTATGACAAATATGAATGGACCTAATCCTATTGCCCCGAATCCAATTCCAAAGTTAGGCCCACAACATCAAGGCCCCAGAAATCAATTACCTGTGAATTTACCACCAACGAAATTTAATACGGAAATTGATCATCACGATAATAAAACAGATGGTATATCAGCTCCTATGCCTGATGCCCACACCTTAGAGCAAGCTACAATAGATCCTACAAAAAGTATAACTATAGATGGCGTACCTCGGGAAATAAGATATTATGGAGAAGTTGGAGTTGTATTCTGGACTTGGGATGATCCAAGAGAAATTGGTTTTCAAAACGGCGTTCGAAAAGCTATTATTAATGATAAAGATACATTAACACTTATGTTTAACAGTCCTTATCAGGAATTTGTTTTTGAAGGTCAAATTCATAAGTAAGTATAATTCATTGATATTAGTAGCACTATTTAAGTGTTAATATTATTAATAATTAATACATTAATTCAAAAAAGTAGATTCTAATTTAGAATTATAATATATATAATATATAATAAATTAGAATTATGGAGATTTTCAATTTTAACTGTAAGCTGAATTAAAATAAAGTTAAAATAAATAACATAATTTTATTTTAAATATTAATTATTTAATCTATAAACATTTCTTTTCAGAATTAAACTTGGTACTCCTACAAAAGAACTGTATATAGATGATAAGTGTTATGAATGTTGCTTTGGAGGTATGCCTACTGTTGTTGATTTAAATGGTAAAAAAATTAGTATAAAATTAGAAGGCCCTCCTCCTCAAGTTAAAATTAGTGAAAACAAACGCACTGATCTTGTGCTCGGCAAAATACATGCAATAATAGATGCTGAAGCGAGAGTACCTATCTTTTTAGACGCCAAACCACAATTGTAAGTATTTTTTAAATATTTACTGACTTTTTAATTAATTATATATTTAACAATAAATATTATTGTTATTGTTATGATTGTCTATAATCTATAATAAAACGACTTTATTTTACAGAATTGAAATTGACAACCAAACTTGCACTATTGAGTTTACCGATTCATTAAGAACAGTATTAATAAATAGTCAACCCTTCAAATTTGAATTTGGAGGATTGCCTCAGCCAGTTTATATTGGCGAGAAAAAACATTATTTAAGACTAAGTGTATTACCTCATGGGTGCATTCCAGGCAAAGTAAAAATTACTGGTATGCGTGGTGAACCACCAAGTGATAGTCCACCAACATCTCCATCATTAACTCAAAAGACAAATACTGAATCAGTATCAAATTCTCGCCAAACTTCAAATTTTGAATCCGATTTATTGTCACAAGAAACACAAAATACATCTGGTAAATAATCATATTTAAATATTTATTTTATTAAAGATTCTGTTTCGGCATAAATTGTATAAGATAATTTAATTAATATATAAAATATTATTAATAGACATGCAGTTGGATATGTTGTCATCTGCATTACCTTCAGTTATGGCACCAGCTTCAGGTTTATCATATCAGGCAGCCAATCCTCCCACGGCAACTTTGCCATGCCCACAAAATCTCGATATAGGAGAATTATTCAAAAAACTTACGGATAATGGAGTATTTGCATTGTTTTGTAATAAACCAGAAAATACAATAAAAGAAAAAGAACAAGAACAAGAAGTAGAAAAAACGGAGCCTGAAGTATCACCTGTGTCATTCAAGAAACCAGAGTCTATTAAAATGTAAATATTACAAGCACTTTTCTATTTTTTATAAGATTGGAAACATAATAATTTAAGATAATACTACAATATACATCAAGGAAACAAAACTCGCTTTTGCTTCTCGAAGTACATACAATCGTTTTTGTAAAAAGTGCATGCAAAAAATTATTTCTCTAATAATATTATTTATATTTAAATTTACATAAATTATCTTTAAGTTAGTTTTTATTATTAATATATTAAATCAATTAATTTACTCCTTCAATTAACTCAAATTTATAGGAAGCATCACAAACTTTATAAGAAATTGTATGAAGGAATGCCATGTAGCTCATGTGGTGCAAGATTTGCCCCTGATGAAATGACCACGAGATACAGCCATCATTTGGATTGGCATTTTCGACAAAATCGTCGTCAAAAAGATTCTGCCAGAAAAGCTCATTCTCGATCATGGTTCTATGATGTAAGCGATTGGATACAGTTTGAAGAAATAGAAGATTTAGATGACAGAGCGCAAAGCTGGTTTGAAACTGAGAAGCAATCTACTGAAGAAGGAACTAAATCTGCAACATCTCCAGACGCCCGACCAAGTGTGCCTGCAGGAACGGAATTGGAACCTCGATGTGAAATGTGTCATGATCCATTTGATATATTTTTTGACGAAGATAAAGAAGAGTGGCATCTTCGACCAGCTATTAGGATGGATGAGAAAAATTTTCATCCATTGTGTCTTGAAGATTACAAGGTAATTATTATTTTATTAAAACAATGTCATAAAAAAACTATAATTTTTAATTTTCTTAAGTACAATTTTTATACTATTAATAATAATGTTTATTTATTCATGCTATCATGCAAATAAGGAAAAAAGTCTAATGGTACGTTTAAAATATATGTATAAATATTATACTTCAATATTTTGCATACTAAATGTTCATTAAAAATATGTCAATTTCTTTTAATTAAATAATAACGAAGATACTAATTACTTGTTCAACATTAAAATCGAATCCATTTTTAACAGTTTTATTAATATTTTTTTTATTTTTGTTAACAGCAAGCTTTAGAAAGATCAGCTGCAGAATTGGAATCTTCTTTTGACGAATCTTTCCAAGATAATGCTCAAGACGTAGAAATGAAAAATTCTAACACATTGGAAGTTGATAATGTGGAAGTTGTTGAAGAGCAAGATAAAATTAATGATGGAGATGTTGTAATAGCAGATGTAAATGATAAAGTAAAACCTGAGGAGAATGAATTTGAAGATGATCCGGATATAATAATGGAGAAAGTAATCGATGCCTCAACAAATAAAATTGTTGAAGCTGAAATTATTTTGGATGATGATGATGATGATAACGATAAAGACACTAAGCAATCAAATGAAGAAAGTAACGAAAATAAAATAGGAATTGAAAACAATGATTCCGAAGATTGTACAATTGATTTTACCAAGGTTAAGGTTAAGGAAGAACCTATTGATCCAGATGAAGATCTTGAATTTACAAAGTTTACACCAAAACAAAGTCCAGTGGACCAAATTATTGCTCCAGGTACATTTTGTGCATTCATTATACAATATAGTTTGTAACTTATTTTGAATGATCAAGTATTAAAGTTACTCATGTAAACTTTTAATAATACAATTTTTGTTTTTTAGAGGAAAAATTAATAAAAGAAGCTGCAGTTGTAGATACAACGGAAGTTGTACTACAAAGTTCCATTGATGGCAATGTAGTAATGGAATCAATCCCTGTAACTTTACCATCAGCTGTTCCTCGTATAAAAATAAACATTAATAATATGCCATTAAAAAGATCATCAAGTCCAAAAGAAAAGCCAGAAAATGAGGAAAAGGAAAAAATTGAAAAATTGCCGGAACCTGAACTAGTTCCTGTAAATACAAAAGTTGCATTGCGTGGGAGACGAATGTCTAAAATGCCACGTGTTGAAAAGGGCAAAGA
>JABFQC010005903.1:0-11223 GCA_022817085.1 Psilanteris sp. ZL-2020 | reverse complement strand
ATCTTGTTTCCATATAATTATTTTACTTTAATTAGAAAAGAGTAATTTCAATTAATTATGTGAAAAAAATAAATTAAACAAATCATAGCATAATTATATGATGCAAATAAATGTTAATATTTAAAAATCAATGTCTATGTTTTAAATAATATAACTATTATTCATTATATCTATTATTAATTAATGGATAATGATTACCTATCATATCTATAACTTTACAATTTTAAATGTATAAATTTCTTTCACTCAACATAGTTACTAAATAAGTACTTAAATGAAAAATTATAAAATAACTGATTTAAATATAAATACATACTTTATATATAATCAAAATGTTTTATAATTTATATAAAATAAATAAATTGTTTAAAATCAATGATAATCAGTTTATATGTAGTAAATAGTATACCTATACGCATGGTATGAAAAAGATTAATATATTTTTAAAAATTAATATACGCACGTGAGTTATAATCTCAGAGGCTATAACTCTCTGGAACAAATTAATTTAATTAGACCAGTTTACTAATGATTCCAATAGAATATGCTTTGAATTCTCAATTAATACATTTTTTAGTAAAACAACTAAGCAGTTGAAGCTAAGTAATTATAACACATGAACTATTTTCAATAGATTCTAAACATGATTTTTTAACAGAATATTTATAAAACTGCAAATTACTTTTAACATTAATATAATGAAATAATCAATGAAGATTAGTTACTAATCAATCATATTGGAAGTAAAAAAAGAATTACGCTGCCTGATATTTGTTTACATTATTTATAACTTTATGACTGAATGTTATGCTAATCTTTACTATCATCTGCCATTGCACGTATGTAGTTATTGTTTATTCTTGATATAAAGAAGTAAAGTATTTTAGGGGTCATAAATTATCATCATTTCATTAATCAATTAAATTGAAACTGATGATCATTTTAAGTAAAATTGGTGTGAGTGAATGCCGATGCAATGATTTTGTAGACAACAAACATTCCTCAAAATCCAATGTTGAGGGAACATCACCGAACCCGGCGATCGTCGATCCCGCGTGCCAACGCGTCTAATAATAACGACGTCAACCCCGAGTCGCGGCCGCCAAACCGCAAAATTGCCAAAAATAGTTGGCGCGCAGCACCCCCGCGGGCGGCTCGCGATGCCGGCAACCTACGCCCTCTGGTCCTACGTTCGTACCTAGGGTCAGGCAGAAGAATCTTCTTGCTGGCGCGCGCGGCTGGCGTGCACTTGCTCTTTTCCATGGCCATCAAATAGCTGACATCAGCTAGCACTGCCTCAAGATCCGCCATCTTGATGCGCGTTGTCTCGGGGCTCCGCAGTGTTTAACCTCGTCTACGGCGAGTTTACTCGCACAATGCGTTTGGCGCGAGAATAGCGCCAAACGCAAGCGTTCGTTTTGTTCGGTGCTTCTTGATCACCCTAAAGTTCTACCTCGCCGATGTCAATTTATTGCGTGCGATCATATATTTAACTATTTTTCATTTATTACTATTTGCATTTATCTTATTATTCGTTTCCTCGTTTTTATTCGAATGTTTTCCTTCTTTTCTCGCTCGCTTCGTTTGATGTTTACTCCCACCAATTGTTTGCCTTGACGTTTCCTTGTTTTATTTCTTTCTTATTCTCTCTCTCTCTCTCTCTCCGGCACTATCTCCTTGTCGCTCGCATATATACGCGCGCGCACTCAACTCATATAGATAGATTAGTGTGAGCACAACAAAAATAAGCGCAGCGCGCTACTCGACCGCGGCGCATTTTTCGGTTTAAACATTAATGACGACGACGAAGATGAGTACGGAGCTCGGCTGGTGATTGTTGTCATCGCGCGGTCCGACAACGGCGGAAGGCTGGCGTGCTAGTCCGAAAGAGAGAGACAGAGAGTAGAGGTGGGTTGCGCGCGGCGGCACACGGTATTTCGCACGCGCGCGTCCGACACGGTTCTCACGAGCTAAAGCTCAAATCGGCCACTGACAGTTGTCTACTCGCGAGGACACTGCCGTCGGGGGGCCAGAACCAACAATCGCGACAGCGTACGCAGCTGATACTTCATTGGCTGTGAGCTTATCCCCATTTGGCAAATTTCGACTGCTCACGGTGGCGCTAGTACTCGCTAATTTGCGCTACTTGATCTGTCAGATCGGTCGGTAAATTTGTACACTAATGTCATCTGCTGACCAAATAATTTGAATAACAATGCACAGGGGGCGCTCTTTTATGCATTATTATTATCCTAAGATGATTTCAGTAGATTTTATGAGTTAATTATTGGTGCATTTCAATTAATATTTTATTACTATGATGTATAATCATTAAATATAATTTGTTATATTAATGTTTATTATATATTGAAAAAAATCACTATATATAATTGTAAATACTGTATCAAAGGAATACAAATTCATAGATTTTAGAATATATGTTATATTTTAAAATATATTTAATTGCTTTTTAAAGTATAGTTTGTAAATTATAAACATTTTTATTGAAATATATTAGTTGCATTATACTTTTAAATAAACAACTGTAAATCTAATTTTAAATAAAGATAATTTATTATTAAATTTTCTTTAAGAATAATTATAATTAGAGCAATATCAATAAAACTGGATAAAAGAATATGTGAGTATATATTACTTATTTTTTCATTAAAGATTCATTTACTAAATTTTTAAATTATAATCATTATTTGAAATTAACCGCCATTATTCAGATTCGAGCTGTCTAGTCGAAAATGGAGCACGGTCAGCCGTCAGCAGGCCAGCGCGGAAGCATGGGAATAACGTGTAGCATTTTTATTTAATTTTTGGTTTTGACATGAATTGTTCAGATTAAAGCAAGTTAAGAGTAATGATATTTTAAAATAAATATTACAAAAAGTTTTCAAATTAAAAAGTACCAATTTAAATTTATTAGCATAATCAATTTATGTTATAAAAAAAAAACAAAAACAAGAAATTTCGTTATAAAGAGTAATATATGTGAAGTTTAAATCATCATTACTGTAAATACCACTTAAAAATATATACCAGGTAATGTACATAAGAATAATTATTCAATGTATTATAATAAATTATGTAAAATTAATACTTAATGAATAAAATGTTTATTATATTTATACATTTTTCATGTCCTTATTAAACAATTTTATAAAATAAGTTAGGTTAAGTTTGATGTGTTACAGCTGTTAAATTGTCCCTTTCTTGTACAAATATGGATATGAAGCAAACTTTGCCTGCAGACACAACAAATAGTAAATTATTAACTGATAAATTATTAAATATGCTAAAATCTACAAATCATGACAGACAATTAATTCAATTATATCTGCGTGATTTAAGTGAAATGGATCATCGAATTTATATAAAAGATTCAAAAGTAAGTTAATCTTTATTACACATTTATTTAATAACTTATATATTATATATTAATATATGTTTCCTTACAGATAACTGCAGTAGTTATACATAATTTATGCAAAATAATCCAACCTACAGATTTCGAATTAATAAAATTATACTGCCAATATTTATGTCGATTAATCAAACATAACTTACATTTACAAAAATGTACATTTATAGAAGTCCATAAATGGATAATGAGCAACATGGAATGTGTAGATAATGTATTAGCAAATGACTTATTATTATGCTTGAGGAATATAATTAGTTCTGGGCCAAATGATATAGTTAATGTAAGTTAATTCATTTAATATATAATATAATAATTTCATATTAAAGTACTTATAAACAAAACCTATTTTAATTTATTTTAAATTTAAAAAATCTGTCAAATATTTAAAAGTGACTTATTTTTACATATGTAACAAATTATGTCATCATTAAATTCAGTTGTATCAGTTCATTAATATGTTATAATTACATTAGTATATATAATTAAACATAATAATTATTAATAAACTTTTAAGATAATGATAAAGTAAAATGTTAATCTTTTAAAACCATTTATGTATAGATGTAAATAAATTTAAAAAAGTAAAATTTTAATGAAAATTTAATATGTAAATATGAAATAGGTATGAATTGTGAGGTTTATAAATATAAAAAGCATTAGTTACCTACAATATTTAAATCAAAGGGTATAAATCATTATTGCTGTGATTTTTTAAAATTAGTTTTTGTAGCTTATAAATATTTAATATTATGGGTATAAGTTATACTAATCTAGAATATGTTTCTATTGTTTGTTTATAATAAACAAATATAGGTTTTGCTATCAGTATTTGTTTAAGAATAATAATGGGAATAGAACTTCGAACTTGCCAAATTATCATGTTATACACTATTAATATAATCAAAAAGACTATTCTTGGCATATACTTTTACAATACATTGCAAATATTCACTAATATAATTTATGATATGCAGAAATATATACATTATTATCTATCAAAATTATATATAAATAACAATTTTAAAAAATAGTTCTGTATTTCTTAAAATATATTCTGTCGATATATATTTTTTTAAATCTTATATATTAATGTAACTATGTTAAGACTATAATACATATATAGTTTTATTTTGATAATCAATATATACAATTAATTAAGAAAATTTATTTAAATCTATTTAATAATTAATTAAATATAATTTATTTATTGTTAAATAATATATTATTTTAAATAGGAGTTTCATCATTTTATAAAAGATAATGGGCCTCTGCAACAGTTTGGAAATCCGAAGAGTACCAAATGGAACGAAACCAATTTTTTAACATTATGGTGTTTAGAGGCATACTTGATTAAACTATCTAAAGATGATTCGGAAATATCTTCAAACAATTTATTAACTATTAAAACTGTAATCATGAAGGCTTTATATATTTTACCACTCAATATCAACAATCAATATTTATTGAACAAGGTATTATATACATTAATTTCGTTTAAAAAAATATTACAAAATGGTTTTGGATAAATTTATTTTTTAAGTAAAAATTCAATAAAATTATAATTTTACTCAGTTTATTATATTTATAAATATATGTTTTGTTCATAGTTTTGTGAATATTTTTAATCAAACATATAAAATAAAATAAAAATACAAAATTGCTATAAAATGAAATAATTTCTATATAAAATTGTTTGCATTAATAAAATGTCTTCCAATGTTTGTAATAAATTATATCAGATTCATAATTATTTATTATAATACAACATTTAACACAAGCAATATTAATGTAATGAAAATTAACATTTCAGACCGCCTATTTGTGTCTCCGACTTCTTTGTATGATAATAAATTTAACCGATACAACTGTGTGGCCAGATATGATAAGTGAAATGTTAGGTGTGATTCAAGTATATTTATTCCATGGAATTAAAGGTTATTGTTTAATGCAACCTGAACCTTTACATCCAGCTGCAATGAATCTTCCTGAGCGTGAACAACCAGTTCCCAAACGTAGTACTTATTTTCAACATAGAGCTCGAGAAAGAAGAAATCGGTCCAGAAAAAATTATATCGGAACTACACCTAAAAATAAAATGAATAATATAGATGACAAAACTATAAAAACAATAGTTCGATGTTCTAGTGATTCTGAAACATCTGATACTGAGATAATGTCATCATATATACCAGACTGGAAAATTCAATTAAAAGTTAGTTATTTGTTTTGAGTATTAAATTAATATTATTTATTTAATAAAATTAAGAAGTTTATATACATCCAGTTTGGATAATTTGTCCCTTTACTAGACAGATAATCTCACTTGGATGTCATAATAAAATTCGGTTACTTAGGGGATTAATTGTCTAAATTAGGTTTATATGAATTAAATGTTTGAATATGAATACAGAGTAGATTCATTATTATTAATTTTTATCAATTATATTAAAGTAGAATTATTATTTTTTTAAGGCCATACAACTTTTTGCTTTACTGAAGGATATTATGAGTAATCGAGAATTATTTGGATATTGGCCACAAATAATTGCTTGTAATCCAGAATCTTCAAACGTACGGGTCTTAACAAGATTTTTATTAAAAGTATCAGATCCGACCAAGAAAATAAGACAAACGGCACTTAGTGTGTTGACAGAAGTAATTGAGGGCGCAAGAAGTTTTTTGTTACATGCAGAAGAAGTTGAGTACACATCTTTTATGCCATTCTTTGGAATGGTTAGTGGAATGATAAAAGAACTGCACTACATATTGTCCTTGCTTTTAAGTAATATTAAAAATTTTCTTGTTTTAACACAAGTATTAAAATGTGTTAATGCATTAGCCCAAAATACTCCATATTCTAGAATGAATCCTGGACTTGCTACAAAACTGATTAGAAATTGTCGGATATATTTACTTCATTCTGGTATATAATTCAGTTGTATAATATTTTTATATATATGATATTAATAGGTATTTATAAATAATTATGAAACTAATATTCAGTATATTAAAAACAGATCCAACTGTTCGTGTGGCTGTATTACTAGTCTTTGAAGCACTTGCATCTGCTAATCCAATGACTGATGAAATAATATCAATTTTAAATAAATCGTCAGCGATAGATATTAATTCTGATATTGAACTTGACCCTCAAATAATGATAAGTGATATTGAAGCGGATGCAGAGGAAGAAGAATTTTTTGAATTCGAAATAGATGATTTGTGTATCGAAACTGTAGAAAATGTGCCTAATAATGCTGAGGAAATTAAATTAAGCTCTTTAGTAAGAGTTTGTTTACATAATATCACTAATGAGGTATAGTATATTATATTGTAATTTATAATATCAATAAACGAAAATAATATTATGTTAAACAACTTGATAATGTAAAATATTATTATATAAATCATTATATAAGTACAAAATAGTTAATCACGTTTCAAGATATATTATATTTATAAATTTGTATTATATTATTGCATGGCAAAAGATAATATATAAAGATAATATTTTTATGTATTCTATCTGTTTAATATAGTCCGTCCATGATCCAGTACGAATTCAGTCATTAAGACTTCTTGGAACCATAGCTTCCAATGCTGGGAAACTCATTTCTAACCATATTGAACTAATCGCAGCTACTTTGGTTACGGGAATGAAGTCTCTTGAGCAACAAATAGCATTACATACTTGTCGGGTAATAGAAACTATATCTGGATGTCTTTCAAACCCCGAATATTCCCATGTGAACCCTTTTTCATTTTGGAATATAGTTTTCGAAACAACAACTAGTTTGATGCAGCATACTCAAACGATTCTTCGAGAAGCTGCATGTAATTGTTTAAGCAGCATGGGAGCTGATACTTTGTCACGACTTTCGGTAAGTTAATAATAGACTGGAATTAAATATAAATCTATTGAATTCATATTAAGTTAATATATAAGCAGAAATTACTTACCTGAAGTGATATTACAAGTTCTTCGCAAAATTTATTATTTAATTAATTTTTACTATAATTGTTAACTCTATGTGATTATTTGATTAATTATTACATAATTGTTATTAAAAATAATTAAAGAATTCAGATAACTAATAAGTAAAATTAAATATTTTTTGTATTACATGAAAATAATATAAAACATTTAACATTAAATAAAATGTTTAAATTAATTTTAATTATGTATGATATTATATTTAATAATATTCATACAATTTTGTTTAGAATAATAATATAATATTCTCTTAATTGTATTTATAGTATAGTAATAAATACTTGAATATACTATCAAATCAGAAACTGAAATCAGTAAATGTAAAAAAATATTATATTCTTTTCTTTAAGTCTAAAAAATGTTTAACTGTTTAACTATTATTAAAATTTATATTATGTGTGTATTAATCAATATGTAATAAAATATATAGAAATACATAACTTTGATTTATTTACTATATTTACAATAAAATTCGTTTAAAAAGTATTTATTTTAATAATACTTTAAATGTTTAATTCTAGATTAAATTATTTAAAGGAAGTTTTTCTTTTTTATGAAGTGGCTAAATTAATTAAACTACATAATTTTTAAGTAACTCAATGATGTAAGTTTAATTTACTAATATCTACAAATTTAAAAACTTTTAATATCTTAATAAATATATTTCCATATAAAAATGTATAAATATTATATTCTATACTAAATTAAAATATTATATGCTTAAAGTTAAGGATTAAGAGCTATGAAAGTAAAAGTATATACAACTATTAAAAATATTAAATAAAGATATGTTATTATAAAATCTTTATGTTATTAATATTTATTAATTAAATATGTAACGTTATTTTAATTTTCAGAGAGATAAAATAATTTTAATTGTCATTCTTCTATTTGGAGCTGCAAGAGATGAAGAAAGTGCAGTTAGAGCTGCAGGAGTGCGAGCTCTGGGAGTCTTAGTAAGTGCTCCTGTCATGGAAGAAGATGCTGGTTTCTTAATGGATCTTGCAGATGTAGCATCACTTGCAACTGAAGATGAAAATTTAGGTGTTCGCGTGAAAGCAACTTGGGCCTTGGCAAGTTTATGTGATACTATTTTAAAGCGAGAGTTAGTTTCAAGTTATTTCATTTTATAATCGTTATTTTAAATGTATAGAAACTTGTAAATTTATAGTTATTTTATGTAATAATATGCCAATATAATATTTCATAATATAATATAGTATTAGAAATATCGATACATTTTGAAATTTCATTATTTATTTAAATTAAATATGAATGTATATGATTTAAGTTAAATAAATATAACCATTGTTGCAGTAATAATCCAGAATATGAACCAGTGCCTCTTGAAATTGTTATGCCAAAGTTGTTTGAAGCAAGCATCAATGCAGCTAACGATAACAATAAAGTAAAAAGTAATGCGATGAGAGCACTTGGTAGTATAATGAGTGTTTGCACAGGACTTCACATTTTAAAAGACACATCTGAAGGTTTAAATGCACTTATATCTTGTGCAACTAAAGGATCAGATATGAAGGTATTTTTTATTATATTTATATATTATGGTTTCCTAAAGTATATAGAAACATTAATATATTATTAAACATGAATATAATAAAATATAAAATGGATATATGTTATATGTTTTTTTCACTATATTAAAAATGTTGTTTTCTATATGATGTTATTATAATTATTAATAATTGAAAATATAATACTAAGTAATTAAAATATTTATTTTTTTTAAAAACTTTATATATAGAATATAAATATTATTTAAATACATTTTTATAGATTCGTTGGAATGCTTGTCATGCTATTGGAATGATTTTAAGTAGAAATCCAGATCAAATCTTTCCTCCATCTTGGAAGGTTTGTATACTTTAATTAAAATTTAATAAAATGTATTTTAAAATCTATCAAATGTTTCTTATTTCAGGATAATATTTTTCCAGTGTTATGTAATCTTATTTGCGACAGTGCCAATTTCAAAGTACGCATAAATGCTGCGTGGGCAATTTCAGTATGCACATCTTTTGGGAAGTATATACCTAGTTTATGGAAAAATATAATTCTAGCATTAGAAAATGCACAACATGTACCTAATTATGTTGAATATGCTCATCATGATGCTCTTATTCAACAGGTAACGTTTAATCTTATTTACATAAGTTTGTTTTTAACACCTATAAATAACGTATATTTTTTATCTAGTTATGTCTTGCATTTTGCCACGTTGCACTTTATACTGAATTATCTGATTTGAATGTTATCTGGCCGGAAATATCTGCACACATTAAAGATATGTACAAATTTATGAAGCATTTTCAGGTATACTAATACATATAAATAATTGAAGATTAATTTTAGATTATTAAATATTTTGTACTAATATAGAAATTTGTTTCAGCTTCATATACTACCAGAAAAGGCTAGTGATTTGTTAAGTGTAAAATCTCGATTTACTGAATTTTTGCAGAAAGCATCAACAGCAAAAGAGACAATGATTGCAGAAACTCTTATTAATTTACTAGAGAAAACAAGTAGTCTAGAAATATAATACAATGCTTTTTTAATAGCAAACATTTTTTGACCTTAATTATTGTACATTTTAAAATTACATATTAATATAATTTTACTAATTAATGTTGGTAATAATATTTTGTTAAGAAATACATTTTTTGTTTAAATATTTATTTATGAACCTTTGTGAATTTTGTAAACAATATTTATATATATAAACATTGATGTATAGATATACATGTATACTTGTAACATAAAGATATATTTATATCATTTACAATATTTCAGATGTTAAATGTATTTACTATTTGCCTTTATTCATTTTCATCATTTTCTGATTCCGATTCCGATTTACTATCATCTGATTTATTATCTTCAGTTTTTACTTCTTTTTGATCTTCTTTTACTTTTTTTTTATTTTGTAGTTTTTGTTTTTTCTTCTGTCTTTTTGCACGTTTTTTTGCAGTTAATTCCTCGGCTTTTCTTTTATTTTCTTCTATTTTTCTATGATATTCTTCATCCAAAAGTTCCTAAAAATATGTAATTTTATTGTGATATTATTAATCACTACAAAATCATTTAAAATATTCTCATTTTATTATTAGTATTTTTAACATAAAATATATAATAATGTACCTTTCGACCTTTCTCTTGAATAAATTTTTGTCTAGAATATTCTTTTCGTCGCAAATGCCTATAAACGTGAAATTCCCCACTTCCTGCTCCAGCACTACTACCCATAACATTACGAACAAATTCAGGTACTGTTGGGGAATTCTTTTCTTTGGGTCGATCAGGTATGATAACTGGCTTATCCTTAAAGTGATTATATTTTTGTATATATATAGTATTCTTTTTTCACTTATAATTAAAAATAAAATGATTATTACTTTTTACATTTATGTAAAAACATCATTTCATTACTTACTGGATTTTTCATTAGTTTTTGAAGTTTAAGTCGTTGGAAATCTAGAGCACTTTTTACCACTAAGGGTTTTTCAATATCATTTTCTTCATTTTCATCTTTTTTATCTTCCATTCTTATAAATTAATGTATTATTTTAAAATAAACTTCACTATATTTGAAGAGTTTGTTATTAACGATTAAAATTTGAATATTATATGTTATAGTACTCAAATTTGTAATAAATTAATTTTCTTTATGTCAACAACTTGTAGGTTATGTGCATCTAAGTAAAACAACAATAAAAATGAACATAGCAATATAGCATAAAATCATACAACATATGTTATTTGGTATGAATGTAGTAGT
>JABFQC010005902.1:0-11223 GCA_022817085.1 Psilanteris sp. ZL-2020 | reverse complement strand
CAAATTTCATTCGCTGTATTTTTTTACTTTCACTTATTCGTTGTTTTTTACTTACAAGGACTTTACTGTAAGGCAGTCGGCCAAGGTAATAGTGGCGCCATCTCCTCGTACGTCACATTTACGGAACTATACAAATAACACAAATCGGACAGGGCTGATCGGACCTAACACAAAACTGATTAAGTTTGAAACTGAAGACGTTCTACAATAGGAAGGCAAGCGAAAGCTGCGATAAGGGATACTTTACAATTAAAATGGAAGGACGAATTTGCAAAATTAAACCGGAAAGAGGCAAGAACCGTGATCAGGGTGATCACTGGACATGCACGCCTAAACAGGTACAAATTCATTCTCCATATAACTAACTCACCCACATGCAGATGGTGTGATAATGTACTTGAGGAAACCTTACATGCACATTGTATATGCGAATCATTTAAACATATAATGAAGGAACTGTTAGACAGTGTTAAATATTTGATTATCAGTCTTAACCTCAAAACTATATTATAATAATGTAATGTAATAAATTTTTTCCAATAAACTCTGGACTATTTGAGGTTGCATAAAAGGACAACCGTTCCCAGAAATTATTTTCACTGACGTATGGCCTGAATATGGTTAATTAAAGGGGGAATAAAGGGCGTCTGGTCCAGGTTCTCTTTCAGAGGGTCTTGCAATTCTATCATCTTATTCTTATTATTATTCTTTAAAATATAAAAAAATATTGTGCAGAGAAGCAAAACCGAGTCGCCGAAGTAGAAGTTAGGCGACCCAATCACTGATACACCAGACACGATACATGTTTTATTTTATATGTATGTTTTATATATTTTATAATATTTTTTATTTTTACAAATTACATAATTAAAATATTAAAATTTAAATAAATAACCCTTTATTTGAGGAAATAATATACATTGTTTTAATCGTTCCTTTATAGTGAATTGTTTCTTGTGACTCTTTGCAACATCAAATGGAATATTTAAACATTATGTTATCGTACCAGGGATAGTATTCTATCTATCTAAACGTTCCCCTGCTTTTTAAAATGAATGAGACAACGTTCAGATTTCAATGAAATAAATAATTGTAGGGATTTTATATAAAAAGAAGAATATACACAACACTTCTGTGCGAAAATACGTATTATTATTAAATTGTAAAATAACCAATATTATATAATTGCGCCATACAAAAGTAATGAAAACCTTCGGTGGCGATCAACCATGAACTGATTCAATGCTTAGAACGTCAACCAATCAGAATAGCGCGTTAGTCAAGTTAACAACTAATTTTTAAAAACTCCATGTCTCAAACCCAGTTTCTCTACATTCGGCCGTCCTGGATAAATTGTCGTCCTCGACAAGATCTAAGTCGTTACGTCTAGGGATTTCTTCAATATCTTCTTCATCGGACATATTTACCACTCTGATATCATCTATCCAGGGTTTCATGCTGTCAGCTGCAGAAGTTGTTATTTGAGGTCCGTCAAAGTCGCCAGCTCTTGCGACCTCATATCTCTCATGGCCGTTTACTTGAGTAACTTCGTAAGGTCCAAGCAACTTAAACTTAAACACCAACTTTAAACCAGGTCCTTGTTGCGTTCGTCTTATAGCAACTAAGTCTCCTTTATTATATTGATATGCTTTTTTGCGCTATTTATTAACTGTTTTTCTATTTTCCTGTTGAATTTTTGCGATTTATTCTGAAGCTTTTTCGCGTAACTCATCTCTATTATTTTGAAATTCATAGACCAGCTCTTCTTCTATGATATTAAGTATTTTCTAGAGATGTTTTTAATTTTGGAGAAACCCCAAACATCAAGTGAAACGGTGATGTGCCAATACTGCGGTGTAAGGCTGAGTTCATATATTGCTGAACAGTGTTCATATGTTTATACCACTCTTGTGGTCTCGGTGCCGATAATTTTGTGAGAATAGGTATAATAGAGCGGTTCACACGTTCTATGTGACCATTTCCACGGGGTAGTCCAGTAGTTGTTAGGTGATGCTGAATACCCTGTTCTCGACAATAAGATCCAAATTCTTCTGATGAAAAAGCCGCACCTCGGTCAGAAATAATCCGTCGTGGATTTCCAAAACAAACTGATTGTTGTTCTAATTTATTAACCACTTCAGATGTCTTTGTACTTCTGGTAGCATAGAGCCAAACAAATTTGCTAAAAGCGTCTACGACTGCAAAAATATAGGCATATCGTTTATTTGTAGTACTTAAAGGACCCAGATGGTCCATATGATATGTGTCTAAAGGAGTGGATCCCTTATTGATATCATGTAACCATCCTTCCATTTTTCCAATTTTCTTTTCAGAAAGAATACACTTAACGCAGTTTTTTATAATTTTCTCTATCTTTTCCTTTATTTTAAGTATATAATATTCTTTTCTCAGCAAGGCCTCTGTTTTAGTTGCCGCATAATGACCATTTTCATGTGCTTTATATATAATTTGATACTGCATAGTTTTAGGAATCACTAACATCAGGTCTCCTTTGTCTTTTCGATACAACAAACCACCTCGTACCACATTTCTGTCAGTTCTCCACGTTCAAATTTAGCAATCAAGTGTCCAATTTCTGCGTCTTCACGTTGCGCTTGACGAAGTCTAGGCAAAACGCCTTCAATATCTTTGTTGACTAGCATGAATTCTAATGTAGTGTTACGGCTAAGGGCATCAACATGTTGTATTAATTTGCCTGGGCGATGTACAATAGTATAATCATAATCATTCAGTGGTAATGCCCATCGAGCGATACGTGTACATAAATCCCTTTTGGACATTGTTAAAGTAAAAGCTTTACAATCAGTTATAATTTTAAATGGATTACCTAAAAGATAAACACGAAACTTCTTTACAGCTTTAATCACTACTAGAACTTCAAGTTCATAGCTGGTATAATTTTGCTCACATCGGTTTGTTCTACGACTAGAAATAGCATCCTAGAATAGGATGCAACTTCTCATCTTCTTGACTTTTTTGCATTAATATAGCTCCCAGTCCAAATTTGGAAGCATCAGTATGGACTTCAGTTTCTAATCCTGGTTTGTATAGGGTTAAAACAGGTTGAGACGTTAATGCTGCTTTCAGCCTTTCAAATACTGTACGGTGTACCACCCCAAACTTAAATTCAATACCGCCTCGTAAAAGATCAGTTAATGGTTGCACTACTGAAGAATAATTCTCTATGAACTTCCGGAAGTAACCAGCTAAACCCAAAAAACTCTGGAGTTGCCTCACATTTTGCGGTTTCGGGAAGCTCATAACAGTCTTTATTTTATCCGGCGATGGACTTACAGTTCCATTTTCTATGACATTACCCAAATATTCTATTTTAGTACACAAAAATTTACATTTGGGCCATTTAATTCTCAAACCAGCATCTTCAGCTACACAATCCTTTGATGGTATAATTAAATCGTCTAAATAAATAAGTACAATGCCTTCTCTTATTAAATCACGAAAACCAGTATTAATAAACCTCTGGAACACAGCGGGTGAAATACAACGACCGAATGGCATTTGTAAAAATTGAAATTGTCCATCTGGAATTATAAAAGACGTAAATTGTCTACTGGATTTCTCCACAGGAACATGGAAAAAGTCATTTTCCAGATCCAATGTACTAAAATATTTTACTCCCTGCAACAAATCAAGCAGATCATCTATTACGGGCAACGGATAACGATCCTTAAATATTTCTTTATTTAAGCCACGATAGTCAATGCACAAACGATGAGATCCATCTTTCTTTTTTACAATCACAACCGGGCTAGCATACTCTGCTGACGAAGTTTCAATTATACCTTGGTTTAGCCACTGTTTTATTTGTGCATACACAATATCGCGCTCATACAAAGACAATCTACGTGCATTTTGATATATAGGTTTGTCACATTTTGGTATAATACGCAAACTAACTCCAAAATCTCGTGTAACTCGGGGATTATATTCAGATATCAAGTTTTCTATTCTTTCTTTAATTTACGCATTTTTTACAGATTGAATCTGAACGTGATTATCGCTAATTAATTTTTCAACATCGATTTTACAAACCTCCGGCATTATAATATTTTTTCAACATTTGTTTGTATCGGTTGTATTGTTATATTTGATGCAGCTATATTAATTTCAACATTTTTTAAGAAACTGACTCCTAAAAGCACTTCGCATTTTAAAAGATTATCTCATACCACGTGAACATTAATAACATAAGTGTGATCATTAATTTTAATTGTAATTTCAGTTTCATCGTAAATTTGAATTAATTCGGAGCCGATTCCACGAGAACATATCTTATTTCCCATAAATGCAGGCGACCCTATATTTAAATATTCACTGGCTCTCAACAAAGAGATGTCGCTCCGAGTGTCTATCAAAGGGGTTACATTTCGTCCGTCTAGAAATATTTCTTTTGTATATTTACCTTTCAAAACGTCAGTTATTGCTAAAGATTATTCATTATCTTTTATATTAATATTACAAGAAATATTACAATATTTAATATTACAATATTAAATATTACAGGAAATTTTAATTAAATAATCCTATCACGAATAACCCTTTTATAAATAATTAAAAGCAAAATTTCTGATTGGTTGTCGGCTATTTGATCATTGCGCGAATATATAAATTAATTTCGATAACATATAAGTAAGATGTTGTATTTTTTTTATTAATGCTATATTTTTAAATATAATTAATTTCTATATAATTAAATGTAATGCCCTATATACTTTTAATCGTGTTTGTTTATATTGTCACACGGTACGGCTGTCAAGTCAACGGTGACCGTGGATGCCGCAAACGAATAAGACTTTTGGGCAATTTGTTTATAATAAATTATAATAACAAAAGGGAGGGGAAAGGTAACTCGCCTTCGCGAACACGTGATTTAAATAATAAATCAAACTCGGCGCAATTGAAACACACGGCGCTCGGCGCCAAGAACAATAAACAAAACAAATTAATAAATAAATCCAAAATAATTTCCCAGCTCAGCTGTCCAATCTAGGAGGGGAAGGTAGTCCGGGGTACGGTAAACCCTAACTGGGGCACAACCGGGCACGGGCACAAACGGGCACGATTAGACACTCACGAAAGAATACGATACGAAAAGGGGCACGACACGAAAGGGACACGATACTAAAGGGGCTAACACGGGCAAAAATTGGCGAGAACGGGTGAAAAACTTTATGGCGTATTGGCATTCGAAAACCAACTGTCTTTCGAAAACTTTTATTCAAAAAAAGTTTTTCGAGTACGCTCTCGCGCCATCCGCCGGCGGTCCTTCGCGATCACGATTTCGCGAAAAGGGACATAGCGGCGGTATCGCGCGCTACCGGCGGGTACTCGTTAACGAATTGGTGTAATCGACCTCGTTATCGATCACGCCAGTCAGTCTACACGCGGTCACGGCTCATAACCTGTACGACAGGTTACAATATTTTGATATTTTGTATAAGTTTTGAATTTGAATTTCAGTTTTGATTTTTCATAATAATCATATGTGAGGTTTATTTTAAGTTTTGTTGTTTTTTTATGATTTATGTTTTGAATTTGGATTTGCTTTATACTTTAATTTTTTAATAATAATTTTTAGTATTGAACTTGGTTTATTTCAACATTTCACATCTTTTTTAAAGATAGTTTTTTTTATAGTTTTTTTCAAACAGTTTTTGAGATAAACGAGTGCACAAACCTTGGCTCGTCTATTTTTTACCTTTGCGAGGTAATTTATTGGAATTTCAATTTTATGAATTTTGTGAGTTATTTTTAACAAATATTATCTTAAATTTTTAATTTTTGTATTACTAGGGTTGTTTCGGCCAATAGTTTTTCTAATTTAATAAAATTATTTAAATATTTAAATATATAATAATGATAATAATATCATTATTAATTATAAATGGTTACATTTAATTTATAAGAATACAAACATATTTTATGCAAATAGTAATTACACATATGTAACAATATGCTGGTTTGCACATTAAATTGTTACACATTTATTTTGACATAAATGTGATAATAGTTTTCATCTTGGAGAAGGAATTCTCGATAAAAATTTTTTTTTCTAGATACAGGGCACGTTAAACTAGGTTGTAAACCCCGTTTTTTAAAAATTGTATGAGGTAAAATAAAATCTGTTTTCTCAAACCGTGCAAAAAATGCAGTTGAGCTAAATAACCATATCTGGTCATGGAATTTCAAGACATGAGTTGAACCGCGTAACCAAACTGCAGTCCTAAAAGGCAGCTGGGAAAATGAGCTCCATGATCAAATAAAGACGAGAAGATGTAGGCTCGAACATTTAAAATGTTTTATCTCACACGTTTTATCCCTTCCATTTGGAAATGGAAAATGGATAAAAACCCCGTGCTGACTCTTTTCAAATTTCTTCTTCTCTTCAGCCTGTAATGTTTGAAAGAATTCATTTTTTTTACAAGTTATCAATTTTGTTCTTAAAAAGATTGTGTAAGTGTAAGTTGCATGTTAGAATTTAGTTTCTCATCCTGATATCGAGGACCACACTACATCTAATTTTGATAAGAAAAGCTTCTTATAAGTAAGTGGAAAATATTATAGGAAGTCGTGAAATCAATTATTGTGACATTTTCATGTATATATATATAAAAACTAGATTGTATTATTAACCATAAGAGGTGAAATTTCTATACAGTTTCCTGTGAAACAGAATTACCTGATTTTATGGTAAACAATCTATTACAAAATACAATTAAATGTTTTATTTTTAAATAATTTTTAATAATAGTCGAAGAAGTGAATTATTCTGTGCTGTTAAGCGTTGTAGCATAAACGAATCTTTAACATTTTTATTTGTGAGAAATTTAACAAAGTTGATTTAATGTTTTTCTAGATTTATAATTGAATTAGATAACTTAAATACATAATATCAAAAGAGATTTAACCTATAACATATGTTGGGTAATTATTCTAGTGTCTCGCGAAAATCAAATTAGCTTGACGAAATTGCCAGATAAATCAGAAGGGTTTCACGACTATACAAAGCGTCCTTAGATTTAGCGTTAAGCAATTATAAAACTTATAATAATCTTGTTGTAAATGGAAATCTAGTTAATTTGCTGAATAGAAATTGACCAGATAAGAACAGTTTTATCATACTACAGTAATACAGCAGAATTCTCCGGAAGATAAAAAAAAGGTTAACCTTTTAAATATTCTGGATGAAGAATTCAACAAATTTAGGGAATGCTCTTTCTGTCAAAGAAGTCTTGAAACTTATAAATTATTCAAAGCAAAAAAAAGCTGGAATAAATGAATTAAAAGAAAGACTAAAAATTAAAACATAACACGACGAACCCTAAGTCTTTGATTTAACGTGACTAAATGGACGAAAGCCACCAAAGTGCGTTGATGTTATGTATAAGGCTGGGGGAAAAAGTGAATGAAGATGCTCACTCTAGAATTCATGATGGAAAATGAATTTAAGTGATCAGATGTGACAAACGAAACAGGAGTAAAAACAATACAACTGTCTACAAGAGAAATTATTTCAACAGAAAAGAGGATGAAATACCAAGAGGATATGATTAAAAAGAAGAATAAAGAATTACAAAAATTACTGAATACAAACAATATTTGGACGAGAGATGAGGATGAAATACAGAATACAGAGGATGAAATGCAGAATACATAATTAGTGCAAATAAGGATAATGAATTAAAATAATATATTAGGAAATAAATGAAGACAAATATTCAAATAAAAATAAAAAATGATGAAAATGAAACTGATCAAATTGAAAACAGTGAATCTGAAAGAGAAGAAAGTGATCAAAATGATGAAAGTAATGGAAATAAAGAAGTTGTTGAAGAAGGAAAACTACAATTATCTGTAAAATTATATAATATAATTGAGACTAGGGAATCTTGGAAAGGAATTTTTTAGAATCTTAAGAAATATATGACAGCATTAAATTGCAAAATTAATGTTTGTAAGAATTTAGTCACAATTCACCTTTAAATAATAGATATGAAATAATAAAAGAAAATCACAATAGTGATATAGGGTGACATAAGGGAAACTTTAAAACATACAATAGAATATGACAAAATTTCTATTGAGAGTCAAGGAGAGATAAAGAATGGTATCAGTGAATATGATAAAGAAATATCTAAAGATGATTGCCGGAAAATGCATGAAATTGGGAGATGGAATTATGATAGTAATATATTAAAAATATACATTGCCCGAGTAAGAGGGAGAAAATGCTAGGTTCGGTAACGAAAACTCTAGAAAAGAATGTCGTGTTGCGACCCGTCGAACCTTGACTCGACGGATCACTTCCACGACTCTTAATAGATTCTCTCCCTTAATTGAAAGTGAATGCAACAAGGAGTATTTCAGCAATTTTAGTAGGATCAGTGGTAATTGATGGCGAGTGTACTGGTACAACTTACTCAGACAGTATTGGACTCAGACACGGAATAACGCATAGTCAACTACAATAATTGTAACGCTAAGATTTCTTAAAGTCATATTAAACTGTGCTAAAGATACAGTGACAGTACCCGAGGGAGTGGTATGCTCATTTTCAAATGGCCATTGTTTTGGAACTAGTGGAGAACATACCTACTGGGATACGTACAAAATTCAGGATTATGATTTGAGAGAATATGGACTTATTTACAATGGTAAGGCAATAAATATGGAAGATACTGCACTAACCAGACCACGTATAGTATATTTAGTTACCTCTGATGGAACGATATTTTCATTATATAGAACTACTGTCACTAAAGTGTGTGGATATACATTGTGTAAAACAGAACACCCGAAAATATTAATCATTGAAGTGAGAAATTGAGAAAATTTTGCAAGACGAAAGAACATTCTCACTCATGAATTAGATATGTTTACTTATATAAACACTAATTTATATAGAACATTATATAGAACAACACATGAAGAGTCAATTGGAGAAAATGTATCTAGACATAGTATTATATTTGTGTAAATTAGAGCGGCAAGTGTAACCAGGTTATTTAGCAGTAATGGCTGGAGAAGTCGCGTATATTATCGAATGTCAACCAATTATTGTAACATACAGAGATACTCAGGGTTAGTATTAAGAATTCCCTTGATACTTCAAGGTGCCTTGACTGCAAAGTCATAAGATTACAAAATTTAAGGACTAGGGTTAGATCGTGATCAAAACGATGTAATGCATTTTTGTATAATAGAAATATATTAAAATTATGTTTCAAGCGGTTTTGACAGATGTTGCAGATTTTGATATATTTTTGTTAATTTATTTAATACAAATTTCTTCAGTTTTTTTTTTCTGTTTCTTATTTTGAGAATTTATTCAATTACAAAAATTAATTTAATATTGTATGAAATGCGTAGTTATAGCCGACTCGTTTTCGAGGTGCTAAACATCGAGTAGCTATCAAAAGATCGAAAATTCAGTTTATCAGTACTAGCATTTGATCAAATTTTTATTTATCTGAATTTCATTTGATCACATAAGCAATTCATTGCAAAAGTCAAGGAATCAACTACGTATTTTATTAAAAATCAAATTACTACTTACAATTAAATTATATAAACATTGAAAATGCAATTCAAGTATAAAAAAATATTTTATATATAATATATTTTAACTACTAATTATTTTTTACTCTCCTTTATCATATGAAATAATTACGTAATCTAAAATGAATAGAATCTAACATTTATGATATTACTATTTGAAAATTAACTAAAAAGATATTTATAATAATGATATTTAATACAATTTTTTTTTATCATGAAACTAAATTAACAGAATAATATTTTATAATTTACACATAGAGTTCTTAAAGTTATTTATCTTAATCAGTATATTATCTATAAAATATATTAACTTATTTTTATTTTATCACTTTTGTACATTATATCAAGGCTCGCAGTACCGGGTCGACGAGCCAAGGTTTTTAAAATTATAAAATGCCCGCCATGACCGTAGATCGTCGGCCGCTACACGAGACTCTTTTTCCGGAGTTCTAGGGGTTCTAGACGAGTTATATATTACAACACAATAAAGATATCAAGGGGCGCGGTAGCGCTCCGACGAGCCAAGGCGCTGAGCAACACTATTTACTTGAATTCTGCTGACTCTTGAGACGTTGTTATTTACACCCAGTTCCATCGATTCGTCATCCCCTTGGTTAGTGACTAGACCGTTTCATGTTGGCAACGCACGATTTGAAACATAACTTGAAGTTAGATTCAATACGCAAGTATTGCGTATAGTTCGCGGCGATAGTTCGCCGCGAATCTAGAGTACTCGTTTGTTTTCATTCTTAACCACGCGGCAAGTTTTCGGTTAATTTAATGTTGTCTGGATTCTACGCGTTCGAGTATGCGCCTTTTCTTACGCATAATCATTGTTTGTTGACGATACAAATCCCAGTATTGATTTGTCGGATCGATTTTCGTACAAGCGTTGATTAATGGTCGGTTAGAATTGTCGTAAACAAAGTGTGCGCATGCTAGTTTGTTTACACGGTCAAGTTTTTATTTTCAGGTAGAAAGCTTCAAAAGGAAGCTTGCATGGAACGCGCGCCTGTCGATAGGCAAAATTCTCGAGTTGGCATCTGCGAGTTTGTCAAATAATACGCGTAGCGCGATAAGTCTGATCTGCCGGGTATCAATAATTCGTCAATCAATTGTAAAGAGGTACTCTGTATATGATTGCAACGGATCTAATTAAAGCGATAAATTGAAAGTTTGCAAGTTGTTATTATTTTGTCCGTTACAATCTGTCAATTGATCCTATAAAAGTACTCCACTTAATCCTTTATACGTAACATCAAATTTTCTCAATTTCTCAAACAAATACGAAGAGCACTTGCAATATGGAATGATGAATTTTAAATTTTAAATAGATAAATAACTGTGTCCAAAATGCAAATTTGGGGTCGGACCCCAAAAAGCAAGTAGGTCCCCGAAACTTTTGACTCTGATTTTCAGGTAGCATAAAACTCTTGTACATGGTTTTAATACAGCTTTAATTAATTATGAAATCTGTCATATTCGTATTCATTTATTTACTGTATCTAAATTAATTAAATCTCAAACCTGATTTAATAAACGTATTGCAAAACTTAAAGTTGTGTTTAAACCATGTACACTCAGTTCCATTGATTCTTCACCCCCTTGGTTAGTGACTAGACC
>JABFQC010005901.1:0-11224 GCA_022817085.1 Psilanteris sp. ZL-2020 | reverse complement strand
CTGTAGATGCGAGCGTGATTTTAATTTCTAAGGGCCTAGACCGAATTTGATGTAAATGAATTAGTTTTTTAATATAAATCAAAGTAAACACGAATGTTGTATTGATGCGCAAAATCTGATAACGATTGTTTTTCGCAATTTGATTCCTCGAGCAGCAAAATAGCTATAAAGGTGAAGAAGAGACAGACGACGTGCTGGACTTGGGCGTTACGGATGCCCTCGACGACTTAGATGCAGATGAGGATAACATTGAAAAAATTGCTGATAACGCGCGTAAACAATGCGAATTGTCAGAGGGCATTATGCAGTTGGCTCCATCTGCACCCGTTGCAGATTTGCGACATAAATTGCAGCAACAACGCACCGCGCGCTCTACAGATGGCGTTCAAGAAGACGACGATACCGAAGAGGAGAGGGACAGAAGAAATCGTTTCCAAAACGAAAGAACGGTGCTCACTGGAAAACTGGGTAGCGAAATACCAGATAATTTAGAAAGCATTGTTACCAGTGATCAGCCGAGAGCTTCATTTAGAGGACGAGGAAGAGGCAGAGGTATCAGAGGGGGTAACAGAGGTGCTGGACGATATGCTCATCCTGGCCCTGGAAGGTACAATTCAGAATTCTCATATTATGATAATGATAGTAATTAGAATATTTAAAGGCTAATTTCAATATGTAATCCATTGTATAATTATAAACTATATTTGCTAATTGAAAATTATTAATGCTAATTCATACATAATAATTATTTTTTGTTTGTATTGTAGATTTAATAATGTACGTGGACCACCAATCGATCCTCAACCATTATTTAGACCACCAATTATGGATCATGGACCTAATTTTCCTCCAGGACCAAATAACCAACAAATCATTTATTCCCCCAATAGACCACAACTAAACAGTGGTCCTCCACCAAATTACCCCCCACAATATTCACCTCAAAATGGCGCTATGCCAGGACCGCCAGGACCGCCTCCTTCGCATCATTTCATTGACAACCAAAGACAACCAGTTTTAAATCCATACCCTCCGCCACAGATAACGACTGGACGACCACCACAGATGGCTCCACGTATTGACTTCGGGCTACGGGGTCCCGTGCCTTATAACTGTCCACCTAACCAAGGATCGTTTATTGGATCTCCTCAACAACAACCTGGACCATATCCTTTAATACCAGAACAAAATCGACCAATGCATCCGCCACTTATGCACCAAAATCCTGGTGCTATAATGTCACCTAATGTGGGTCCACCCATGGTTCGACCGCAGCCTCCTCCTGGACCTATATTACAATTTCCAGATAACAGACCCCCTCCACTCCAACAACAGTTTGTCGAACCCCGATTTTCTCCCGAACAGTGTACACCATCCTTTGAAGCCAGACCTGCATTCAACGAGCCAGCGCCACCTATTGGTGGTTTTAATGCTGGGAACGTGGCGCAGCTGCAACAACCTCGGCAGATACAACAACCCCCTACTACTCACGTTACACTGCCACCTAGTGGCGGACATAAGATTCTTATTAATCCACATTTTAGAGGAAACCCACCAACGGAAGGTAATGTGCAGATAAGATAAATACTTTTAGTAATCAGATATATAATATTACTATGACTTAATATCTTATTAAAGTCTAATTTATTTAAATTATGCATAAAGATATAAAAGTACTTTTTAAATTATGTTTTTTATATTGTATACAATTTTAATATTACTATGAATTAAATGTTGTATACAGTTTCTAAAATATTTATGAATATTATGTGATTAATTTGTGATATTAAGCATTTTAGTTATAAAAATAATAAATTTGCTTGACATTTTAATATTTTGTTTAATATTAGGAGGATGATAATATATAAGAAAATATTATTTATTTTTTGCAATTAAATTCTTATATTGTGATAAAGCAGATTAAAATAAAATAAAGCTTATTATATTTTATAATCAAATATATAGTTGTAAAATTCAGAATTAACAGTATCTATTTCATATTATTAAAATAGTAAAATAAAATTATTGTTTTACAATATTTAGTTTCTCATTAACATATTAACCTAATAAAGGAAAAATTAAATAAACCATTTATATTTACATGTATTATATATGTATTTATTAGGATCTCGAGCTCCATGGGAAGGACAACAGCAGCCAGTGCTGCAAGTTCAAATCACTAAAGAACATTTTGTGCAGCAACAACAACCACAACAGCATAATTATCAAAATTATAATCAACCATCAACATCAAATAGAACGCAACAGGATTATCAACAATCTTTTCCACCTCAAAGAAGTGATGTTAGTAATATTTGTTATGAACAACCATATTCCAATAACAAAAGTGTTCATTAAAACATTTTCATTAGATGATTTGCTTATATATAATAATTGTTTATATTTATTCCAGGATCCATATTCATATTTCTCAGATGTCTGGCAGGAAAATAAGTCTCAACGAGTTCAACAAAATACTAATAAATCATATAATTCTGAAACATTCTCTCGTGATAATAATTATAGTGATTATGATAATAAATATAGATCAGACAGTCAGTGGAATCATAGAGATAATTATTCTGAGGTAATTAGTAATGTAAACAAATTAAAAATAAAATGAATTGTATAAGTAATTTACATTATTTTTAATCGAAATATTTGACAAAAAATATTAGAGTAAAATTTTAATAAATATGATTATTTCAGGATCAAAAGTGTCACCAAACTTATCGTGATAGAGACCTTCTTCGGCCACGGGCTGAATCACAACAAAAAAGTCCACGTAGTAGTAACACATATACAAAATCTACAGAGCAGAATTATCCACATAGATCACCTAATAACAGGTTACAAAATTTAAATGATCGAGATAATAAATCTTTACCAAAGCGTAGCAGCGAAAACATTCAAAAGTTGCAAAATAATGATGTTAGTCCTAAACGTCTAAAAACACAACCTACAAAACCATTAAATGAAGTAAAAAAAATTGAGTCAGAAGAAAAGGTAGATTATTAAATTAATTATATACAAACTAAATTAAATTAATTTGTTTTCTAAATTATATTAATTTTTACTTTATGTTAGGAGGACGATAATGAAGACCCAGAAATGCGTGAATATCGTAAAAAGATGGAAGAACAAAAACGCCTTCGCGAAAAAATGCTTCGGGAAAAAGAAAATCGAAGAAAAATAGCAGCAATGGAAAAAACTGGAACAAAAGTTGGCACTAACACGAGTGGTATGTAATTTTTTTATGTATATACTTTATATTAAAATTTTATGTAGAAATGTTATAAAATTCATTGTTGAAATATACATAAGTATATATAAAGAATGAATAATAAGTTAGTATGTAATTAAGTCTTTATAAAAATATATATATAAATTACTTAACGTTTTTAAAATGTATAGTAATACACAGTACATTTTTGTATTTTATGTTATAATATATATATTCTTAGTATAATTTTGAATATTTATAAATATTACTATTTATCAAATATCATGAAATATAAATAATACCTTTAACTAGAATTTTATCTAAATTTTACTTTGATACTTTATTAGTAGACTATAATATTGTATACTAAAGTTTTCATTAATGGGTAATTAGTTTATTTTATGTTTGCAGAAAGTACACAAATACAAAATGTGACAAATGTCGCAGCCAAGGAAAACATTATGGGTAAACCACGAGCAACTGTTGCTGGTAGAGGTCGGATGATTTGCGTGCCATCTGCCGAGGTATAACACAAGCTTTATCAAGTATTTGAAAAACCGTTTAAGAGGAATCAGTCTGTGTTTTCAGAAAAAATAAAAAAAAAATTTATATGTCCGATATATATGTTTACTTTTGGTTCCTTTGTAATTGACCTGCGATAATTGTTATTTATTTTATAATTTATTTTACACTTTTGCGTTTATGTAAATGATTGTTTATTTGAATTTTGTTTTTGTTATTTTGTACTGAAATTTTTTTCTATTTTATATAAAAATGTATTGCATGAATCGAGATTGTATCAATCTCCCTGCTTACTTTTTGTCTTTTTTTATTGTAATAGGTGAATACTTTTAAATATATTAGTAGACACAATAATAATAATAAATTTAAATGAAATAGCGACCTTTAAGCGAAAGATGATCACGTTTATATTAAAAGTTTTTAAAAAATCATATTGATTATGATATTGTATGTTTTTAATAAAAATACTACTTTTTAAAAGTGTTTTGTTTTCTTTTGAATGGATTGCGGTCCATGCTACCATAATTTTTTGTTATGCATATATCAAGTTAAACAAATTATATTACAAATAATGAGTAAAAATGAAATTTTTTCATTTAACTTATTTTTTATTATTATTATTACTATTATTAATAATAAATTAGTAGATTTGTGTAATAATTATTTAGATGATGTGATGTTACAAGGTACAGCTTGAAGTAGCTTCCGCAGATGCTGCAGGGTGAAATGGGGCACAGGGTAAATTTATTTTACGGGATTTTATTTCATTGAAGAGGAGGAAAGATTCCTCGCGAACGCGTGGATCTAACATAATATCACGTGGCACTAACAAATGGAGGACGAGAATAAATGTTTAATACGATTAAGTGCTGAAGCGACTCATACTTCGTAGCAATAGCGGCTACTATGATCAGCGGTAGTTTTAGTTGGTTGTTGAGGATAATTGCTTTTCAATCACTGATACGAAAGGTGTCAATCAGCTCTTCTTTATCTCCCTTCCTGAGGATGAAGAGCAAGCTATCCTCTTATTCCTTTCGATCTTTCTTTACCGGAAGGAAGTTTTGCTGGCGGTTCCACATGAAGATCCATTAAGAATGGCGTTTATCTTTCTTGAACAATCCAAATGGTAACGGGCGGCTAACTCGCAAGGCTGTCAGGGGTTGCCGTCAATACTGATGTGTTCTTTTGGATCGGTTATGAGAGAATGGTTGTAACTCAATTCTCAGAAATTGTATTTCGTATTGGATACATGGTTATGGATAATTATGCTTCATATTTATGCTCTCTTGCGATTTATGTTGGGCATAACTAAATGTGGTTAGGTGACTTTTCATAAATACCTTTAGTCAATAGTTTTCAATTGGTATACTGAGGAATTATTTCCGGAGTTCCTTTAAAAGTTTCTTTTAAGAATTAGGGTTCTATCATATAATAAGAAATTGTAATAACATGAGTTAATAATAATATAGCATATCTAGGAAATAATAATGCAGATGGTTATCGGTTATCTTATAATTAGAGAAGCTTTTTAGATTTTTTAGGACTCGAATATTACAAATCATCAATTTGACAAAACGTAGCCATAGTCGAGTTATGAGGTTCTTGAAGTTTTGTAAACACCATAAACTACTGCGGTTATTGATCTATCAGCTGATATCTTACAAAAGTTAATGAGTCAATCTATTATTTTATTATAAAATCTATTAAAATTTAGTATACTTGACTTTGCTTCTACAGAACTCACTATTTTATGTGTTTAACGTTAAACCAGTTGTATAAACCTCTGCATATCAAGATCTTTACGACCCAGAACATATATTTCTGAAAGATCTTGTTGACGATTATAACGTCATCTAAATAGGCAAAGACTATATATATATTAGAAGCCATTTTAGGGCCTAATGTTTTATCGGCCTGGAAAAACTGAATTTTCACTAAGCGGGCTCTAATTCCAATTTGAAAATAGGCTTCGCTGAGATCTAGGGTTGTAATGTATTAAGTAAATTTCAATGGCGCTTGTACATCTAACATATTTGAGATTGAATATTTATCTAATTTACTCACTTCATTTAATTCTATAAAGTCGATGCGATACCTATATTTTCTAATATATTCCTAACCATTACCTTGGGATTAGACTATTCATTATAGGAGAGTTCTTTATTTTATTTTGGAATGTTTTGTCTACTTCCTAGTGAATGGTTTGTAGCAATACAGGATAAAGTCAACGAGGATTTTTTTTGCGCTTGTCGAGATCAAACACTATGAATACGATTTAAGGAATACTGTAGTACCGTGGCGTAAAATGAAAACGAAGTTAACCTATAGGCTTGTATATTCGTAGTTGTATAGGGTGTTGATTGGTAGGGATTTGCGATTCCCTACATCCATTAGGGGTTTCTTGAAAGGAGTGTTTATTGGATTGTTTATTATGTCTCAATGCATCCAGATGTTTGAAAGACCGGAGCCTGTAGTGAAAAAAAAAGACAATTCGGATTTACAGTAAATTTTTATGGGGTGATATATTAATTGGCAATTGTGAATATGTATGACAATTTGTTCTGGTACACATAGTGGATTACAGATAATCACCAATCAGAAGTAGGAACCATTTAGGGGTTAATGAATTTCCAAGGGTAAAAAAAAGGAAAAAGAAAGAGAGCATAAAGAGTGAAAATTACTAAAACAGGCTAATACAAATTTTATTTATATGGCAGGGCATATTAACAATTAATCAAAAAATTCTAATTTAATTATGAACGGGTTTAACGGAGTATAGACATTAAAAAATTTTTCACTCGTCAAAATTTAATTTATCACAATTTTAATGTATTTTTCAGCTATTCAGGATAATCGAATTTATTATGTATGTTGCAGTTTGTCAAAACAAACCCTTTATTATTTAAAAGATAGTTTTAATAATAGCTCTAGACATTTTGCGAGGTCTATTATTTTTATCTTACCATTACTTTATGTACAAATAGTTTTTTACTATTACACATTACATTTGATATTTATTGATTTGCTTTTCTGTATATCTAAATCTGTTTTAGTATAATGCAAGTGATTCTTATGAGGTCGCATAAATCTGTCAATACTGTAAACCTGCATCATTAGGTTTCAACTTCAAACCTACAGAAAGTCAATTCTTATACTGTTTAGTATTTTCTTTCTGTGCCAATACTTTCTATCATACTTCTCTATGTATTCTATCTCGTACAATAATTTTGTTCGATTATTAAACATGGTTTCTTTTGAAGTGGGGGGGCGAAGTATCTCCTGGTCGTGTAGTTTATAGGTACACAGAAATGGCACGTCCTTATAATAACTGAAACAAATATATAATTGTTTACACTATGTACAAATGATCTATAACTAAACATTCTATGTACCTATTTAAATATGACATAATAAATAGTACTTTATATTTAGTTGCAAAAGTAATATTTGTAGTGATATGGAAAAAGATAGACTGCAAATATTTCTTATATTTATTTAAGTGTTTAATTAATATCTAATATTCATATAGATACGTTCATTGATTTATTTAATCTAGTCCATAAATACATAATTCATATTATAAAAGCCACTTTAACTTTAGCTTGCAGAAAAGCCATCGTCCAATCGAGTTGTGCGTACTGTGAAAACCATAGCAGAAACTCCTGGTAATAACACCGCTACTGAAGTTAATGAAATACCACCCCAGCGTCGAGTGTTTGTTCAAAACGTTCAGCGCCAAGCTCCGACGAAAGTTGTACGCAAAGTACTACCAAGCGCTGGCGCTAATCAGCGGATCGTTGTACAAAAAGCAACTAATACAATGAAAACAAATGTTGTCACTGTAGAAAATCTTAGCGCAACCACGACAGAGGCTCAAATCAGGCGCATGTGCCAAGACATTGGGAGCATTGAGGTGACTATCTTTACGTGATATCTCCTCATCATCGATAAATAAAAAACTAAAATTTTAAATCAAATGGAACACGAAATGGTGGCAAATGGGAAAACTTTTCTTTTCACATTTTACAATTTCTTTTTATGCTCTTACACATTTTATTAATCATTATTTAGAATGAAACCATCAAAATCAAGAAAGCATCAGCAAATCTTTTATGTTTGCTTACATTTTTTGTTTCTTTTATTATTCTTCTAAAGTGCAACATTAATAAAAGTGGAGAGGTTATATTATCTTTATCCGGAATCACCTGTTTCGTTCAATTTGTAATGCGAGTTGGGTTTCAAATTTTGTTGTATCCAATATATTATCTTTATCAACCTTTTGTAATAAATTTTCAAGATAATTTTTATTGTTTGTTTCCTTAATATGAATAAAATCGAAGTTTGGAACCTTTTAATATTGGAACTATTAGCAGGAATGGTAATAATTCGCTTTTGGAAATGTTTTCTTATTTCTTCTACGTGGCGGTTTATTTATAGATCAAGTTATACATTTATTTGTCTTACTTTATTAGTTATTAACATGTTTTTATTATTTTTAAGATTGTATTTTATTATTATGCGGCAATTGCATGAGATTCACTTTTGATCTAGATGCCACTACACAAGCTCTTTTTTCCAGTATGCCAGCCTAAGTATAGTAGGCTCTTATTTATTACAATTAAATGCGAATCAAACAACATGCATGCTACAATAATTGTATATGTGATATATTACTATGAAATGTGTGTATATTTAAGAATTTACATGTTATATAATAAAATTATATATAATGTATATAATTGTACAAAAATTCACCACATTTTATAAAATTGATATTTTCTACTGAGTAGTTAACTGTAATATGAATAAATTTAATTAATTATTATAATTTTACTTTTATATTAAATTTCATATGTATATAACGTCATTAACTACACAATTGCAATTATATAATATATTTAATTTATTAAGAATATCAACGAAACAAAGTCATAAATTCAATATTAAAAATATACTTAGTTTTAATTGATTGGATTAACCGATAACTTACTAATTTGATTGTAAATTGTGGTAATTTAGAAAATAATTAGAAAAATATTAGAAAGTATTAAGTTAGAAATAAGACGATATCAAAAGTGAATAATCAAAGACTTTCTATCTTTTTTTTTCGTAATAAATGTTATAGAGCATTCACATGGGTGAGGGGAGTGCGACGATCGTTTTTAAGACTTCGTCAGCCGCTCTGGTGTTTCACAAGAAATACCAGCGCAAAATGCTCGACCTTTCGCTGATAACAGTGCGCCTCGTACCGCAGTCGCAGGACATCAAAAAATCTTAGAGGCAACAGGACTAAAGCGATTACTTAGCGCAGAAAATAAAAAAATGTATATAGTTCAACCCCCACCCTCTTTGTATCTTGATTCTATTTTAGCATTGGAGCATTCGCATATGTATATACTGTGTAGAAAGCGATGGCAGTCTTTATATTAAGGATATTGAGACAGTTTACAATTTTTCGCAAATTATTGTACAATGTATAGTCGAAATAAAAAAATAAAAGGAAAAATATATCTATTATATACAACATATGTATTGCAAGAAAGAAATTATTAATTGGTAATTGTCTTCAGCATTGTATATTATTGATTGTATCAGTACAATGTTGCATTGGTTTTAAACTTCTTTATGTTGCAATGTATGTATAATGAATTTTTGAAATAAACGAAGCATTTTTTGCAATCTCTTTATTAATTTATATTTTACCTTTTGTATGTTATATAATTAAATAATACATATTTTTTCAAATAAAAAAGAATAAAAAATAAACAATAATTTCTTTAAGGTGCTATAGACATAATTTTGCAAAAGTAACAGATTTTTCTTAAAATAAATGGTCTTATCGTTGTTATTATATATATTTTTGTAAAATTTGAAGTAATTTTATTTAATTTATTTCAAAATTGATTTAAATAACACAGAGATGCATATTTTTTTCTAATATGTATTATAAGTTTTGAGTATTCTTTTCTTATATTGGAATTGAAACATATTACATAATTTTTAAATTTAAAATTTAAACTGATTTTTTAATAAATAGATATAACCTAATATAGTACAATGATTAACATTAGTTTACTTTAATATTCATAAGACATTCTAACCTATTAATACTTCTATATTCTTTTGGATAAAGTTTATTTCTTACTAAATTAAACAGATTATATATACAAACAATAATTATAATAAACAATATACTGTTTTAATAATAATTACTCTAAATAATTAAAAATAATGTTATTTTCTCTCATCTTATTTTAATAATTAGAAAATATCTTAATTTTTCATAAAGAAATTTCATAAGATACTTATTTATGACTTTTTAAATTAAGAATGTTTTGAATAATTTAAAATACGATACATAATTAAATTTTGTCAGAAACAACGTTAAAAATACTTGCGTACGATACTACGCCAATTCCCACAGTAAGTTCCCACGGAGAAATTTTCAACAGGAACGTAATTACTATCAATTTAAATGTGATTTACCTTTTAAAACAATGTCGATTTCAAGTCCTTGTTAAATAAATAAATACACATTATCACTGTATATTGTCTAATTGTAGTAAATAGATAAACTTTTGACATAAACAAAAATAATCAAGATATACAATAAAATAATTATGATAAATTAGGTTCCTTCGACAAAACTTAAAATTCGTCAATGTTCTTGCAATATCGTTGTGTCAATATTTAAAATTTGATTTCAAAGGAAGGATGTTGGTAATATAGATATCTTTTTTGCATGATAAAAATCAAAATAATTCGTGGCGTATTAGACTCAAACCCTCAAAATCAGAATTTTTACATTCATCGAGCTCTTATGTTTTATTCTGTTAATCATTTCACCTGTTATACTTTTTTTTATATTTAGATTTAATATTTAACGTCATAATTGTAAATAAAATTATCAAATGGTGTCTTTTTTCATAGTCAAAGCTGTCTAATTAACTTTGTCAAATAAATGAATATAAATAAGAAAAACAAATTTTTTAAAGTAACTGAATTGTTACACACATTTATATGCCGTGTTATTAGTATTACTTTGTTTTGTAACAATGTAATGTAACTAATGACGCTGTATTATTTTTAGGTCTGAAGATATCAACGCAGATCAGTAGACGAAACGTTGGCGTATGACCTGAACGGTTATCGATTAACAATAAAATCTTATAAAACACAAATAAATGATTTATTGATGTCCTATGGACATCATGCATGTATCCTATTTAGTTATTCATTATTGTCATAAAATACTTTGTAGAAAATAAAAAAATTTGACAATTTCAAAAGAACAAGTTTTTAAGCAATAAATAATTTATATTTCAACATAGTTGATGCCAAAATATTGTTAGTTCAGTATATGTTATGTGTGTCGTACATATTGTATAAATATACATATTGTATACACATTATATGAAACTACATAACATTAAATAAAACAAATTTTGTCTATCTTTTAAGTTCTTGTACATATAATTA
>JABFQC010005900.1:0-11224 GCA_022817085.1 Psilanteris sp. ZL-2020 | reverse complement strand
GAATAAATCTGCTTTAGTGTATCGCACCAAAAACTACAAACAATGCGTCAAATTAATTGACCACTGTTTGTCTTTAAACAAATATCCCACGGAACTGAAAATCAAAGTACTTTTACGAAAAACAGAATGTTTAGTTATACTCAAAAGTACAGACGCAATGACATCCTACAACGAAACTTTGAATTGGATCAATAAAAAGGTTTGTGGTTAATTGGCATTTTTTAGGCATTATACATAATTTTATCCTTTAGAATGTAACAAAAAGTTGGTGCGATAAATCATAAAAATCTATTAATTGAGATATTTTCTTCTTAAATTAAGACATTCTTGGTCTTAATTTAAGACGCACCAATTTAAGACGTGTATATTCTTAATAGGTACGTTATTGGGTCAACAAACATTTTTTTATCATAAAGTATAAAATGAAATATGTCTTTGAATATAGGTTTCGATAAAGGAACGAAGTAAATATAGAGAGAAACTTAATGCATGTTTGAACAACAAAACTGAAGCTGTGCCTGCACCTTCTGAAAAGAATATTAAGGAATGGCGAAATTTCTTCAGTAATTTTGAACCCAATAAGGAAATGCCTTCATTATCGGAATCAATTGTGTTGAATTATAATGAAGAATTTGGTAGACATTTGATAGCAAACCGAGACATAAAGATTGGTGACATTATTGCCAAAGATGTTCCATACGTTAAGTGTTTGAAAATACAAGAGAGATACAGTAGATGCTGGGGATGTTCGGAGATGTGTTTGAGTTGCGTACCATGCGATAATTGCCCGAATGTATTGTTTTGTTCAGAAGAATGTAGAGTAGAAGCTTGGAATAAGTTCCATGACATTGAATGCGATATTCTGAAGACAATAATAATGAAAGATGAAAATTACAAACACATTCTTCATTGCTTGACAACTGTTTTGAAATTAACAATTTTAATAATACGAGAATACGGTTCTATTGAAAAGTTAAGACGTGAAATAAAAAATGTAACAGAATGTTCAGGTAATGTCATGCGTGCAGTATTGAAATTCATTTTTATGTCAATTTAAATTAAACGAAATGTATACAAATCAAATTCGAATTACTGTTTTTTAGATATACTTAAAAAAGGTTTCTCCAATGATGGAAAGTTTCATGGCGAGAGTTATCGCAGTATATACAGTCTTGCTGCTCATACCGAAAACCCTCTTCTTAATGAATTAGTCTTATGTGTGACTTATCAGCTATTTACAAGAACCCAGATTTTTAGAATGAATAATGATGATGTTTTAGATACGAATGATGAAGATTTTGTTTTTATCAAAAGTCTATTTATAAAAAATATATCCATCTTTAATATTAACAGCATATCCGTATGTATCATGATTAAGATAAAATGACATCATTTTATCACAAATGGATCTGTTTTTAGTATTAAAAAAATAATTTGAAATAATGTAGTATACCTCTTTGGTAATTCATAAGTATTAAATTAATATATTTGTTATTAATAGAATAGTGCATGAAGGGCAAAATTGAAAGAATTGGCAAATTTGTTTAAAAATGTATATACTTTTTTTTTCTACTTTTTTTTGGTATAATATTGACAATTCTGTTGTATGTGTATATACAAGTGTATTATATATGTTTTATAGATGGATGAAAGCATTTACATTTCTGCAACTATAAGTTTCATAAATCACAATTGTATTGCAAATTCACTTGTTACTAAACAAAATAATACTTATTATGCACTTGCTGTTCTACCAATTAAAAAAGGCGAACAGGTTTTAGTATAAATTTTTATATTACTGTATATAAACTTGCGTACATTGAATTTAAATTACACCTTCACCTATATTTTTTAGGTTTTTATAAATTATTTCAATAATTGTTTAACTTATGAAGAAAGATTAAAAACAATGAACATAAATTATGGATTTACATGCAAGTGTAACCTTTGTCAACTAAAGCAGCCTTTGTATTTTAGTGATTATTTGTCAGTATGTATCTGAAATTGATTCCAATTCTATTCAATTAGAAAGATTTTTTAATTAGCAATAATGAACCGTTTTAATTATATAAGTTATAATCAGCGTTCCCAACTAATGTGGAATTTTTTGTCGCATACGCAGTGGTTTACTAATACAGAAACAATGTATATAAGAAAGACACAAAGTTGGAAATTTCCACGTAGTTGAGAACGCTGGTTATAATATTGATACCGCATGGTACAATTTAAGTATACTATTTTTATTATGACAATAACTTTTATATATATAAAAATTGAGAACAGCATGTTGGCTTAAAAAATAAGGTTTATATTTTTTGTTATATTTTTTACATGAATTTTTATCATTATTTATATGTATTTAAAAGTTATAGTTGTACAGTTGTATTATAGTAACACAATAAATATTCATTGTAGGATAAACAAGAAGTACCAGAATACACTACAATAGCAGCTGAGATACTTTCAGTGAGAATTATGATGTATGATAAGAAATATGATACAAATGTTTCTTACAAAATTCACATTTTGCGTTTCATATTTAGTATTATGGAACGATATGCTAATAATTTAGATTTAAAAGTGTGTGCGCATATTACGCAATTAAATACACTTGTTGCCATGATTTATTCAATTTATAATGATATTAACGAATGGTTACATTTATATTAATGTTCTTATTACTTTTTTATGTTCATATTTCTGAAACTGATTTAATATGTTTATATTAAGTTAATATATTATTGTTAATGTGCCGTGATGGCTTCCGAATTATTATATGATTACTCATAAAAAATAATTTTAATAATGTAAACTAATTAAAAGTTAATAAATCTTCAGGGAAATCCCTGAAATATACCGGATGTAGTTTTAAATTTTAACTCTGTTGACCATTGTACAGTTGTATTTTATTGTTTTAGAAACGTTCAAAAAATTGTTTTGGCACAAGTTTCATGGATTAAAGTCTAGTGTCGCTTTATTGGGATAATCAAGCTGAAGCTTACTAATTTATGATTATTTCTGATCTGCAATTAATAATTCTTGTGATAAAAGAGCATGGAAGAATTGCGCATCTTAAATAATGATACAAAATTGACGAACTAACTATTAATTGCAATTCTGTATGTAGTACTTATGTAATTAAATACAATCATTGTATTCATTGCTTTTAATTAAATATATACATATACATATATTTATTTATATAAAAATTGTTTACTACCAATTAATTTATTGTCAACTAAAAACATCAATCGTAAGTATAAATAAATTTTAATGTTTAAGTCATCATTAGATATATGTCATATCATTTTAAATCGCTAAAATTTGCTAATTGAAATCACATTCAAGGTTTGCATTATATTAATATTTAAATTTAAATTACCAATTGTATATAAAAAGAATTTAATATAGATATAAATATAGTATATATATAATATATAGATTATATAGATTATATCTTTGTTTTTGAAGTTTGTGAAATCTTATATTAATAGTATTCCTAATGTACAAATAGTCACGAAGTATGAATAACATATATTATGTACCATTATGTCTATTTAAAACAATGGAAGGGTAAATTCTAGTTTATTTGTAGAAACTTTAATACAATAATATAAAGAAAATCTAAATTTGTACAAAACCAAAATAATTGCCTTAAGAAGGTATAAAAGCTTGAGAGTTAAGGTGGACATATCTATATTATATAAAACAATATATAAGTGTATGCTGGTTTTATATAATTGTATTTTAAATATTTACTCCAAATTACTTTACAAGTGTTTAGTGAATGGGCTTAATAATTATTTAATATTTTGAAAATAAAAGTGTATTAACACTGTGTTTAGTTTCAAACATAAACGTGTGACAAATGCACGCATGCAGAATTTTGTGCATGTGTGTGTATTGGTATATATGTATATATATTATTTTATTTATTTGTTTATTTTGTAAAAAAAATGTTTATTTCATAATTAACGGTATACCCTACAAATTCAAATGTCATTTATTTATATGCGAAAAACTTATTTTGAAAAATCGCAGTAATGAAGATTTGAACTCCTTCATGCAGTAAAATCATATTTACACAATCCAAACACTTAACCATTGGACTAGAGATATCTTTGTTAGCTCATTCTGTTTAGGCATTTAAATTAATCTTCGTTAAATAATCATTAATGCAACGTTAATATTCGTTTCGCAACGTTGCTAGTACAACGTTGGATTTTTGTAGGTGATATATTTTTATATTTCATAAATTGTGAAACTGTAATATATAGGTATGCAGGGGTATCCTTTGCGAGCAGGAGAAGGACGTGGGATTCCATTGAATGAGAAAATGCTTCCTCAGTATTTGAAAGATCTGGGATACGTCACTCGACTGATAGGAAAGTGGCATGTTGGTTATTACACAAAATATCATACACCGACTTATCGTGGATTCGATTCTTTTTTTGGATATTACAATGGATATATACAATATTACAATCACACGATCACTCAAAACGTGAGTGATTTAATACAAATAATGTTAGATTTTACAAATTTGTATTTTGTACATACACAACCATGTTTGATAAATAGTCAAAATACCTATAAATAGTCAAGTTTATGGAACAATAAATGACTTTGCTTTAAAAATGGCAATAAGTTTAAATTCTTTTGTAATTAAAATGTAATTAAAAAATGTATTATTTAATTGTAATTTTAACAATTCATGTCAACAAATCTACATTCAATATTAATCCAAATTTTGTCACATCTAGCAACATTGTCAATTTATGATTTTTATTTTTTATTTGCATTCGAAGAAGCGATTCATTGTATTAAATCGAATTGCAAGATTGAATATAAAATAGGATTCTGTAGCTTTTTAAAATGTAATTTCATTACAATTTTAACTATATATACAGGCAATAATTTATTCCCACGTAATTTTTATTTATAATGCAATCTCTTTGGCATTTTTTTTTCAATACATTCATACAATTGTTATGTACACGTATATATAATGCAAATTAATTAATTCATTTTAATTTAAAAGTGTAATTCCTATTAATTGGCATTTTAATTAAATCTTCACTTCAGCTGATCACTGGCTATGACATTCATCGAGATTTGCATGGATCTATAAATGCTGCAAAAGTCAACGGATACTTTACTGACTTATTATCCGAAGAAGCTGAATATATCATCAGAAATCACGATACTAGTCAACCTTTATTCCTCCAAGTTAATCACCTGGCACCGCACAGTTCGGACGGAATTGAAACTATGGAAGTTCGTGATGAAAATATTATGAATGCTCGGTTTGGCTACATTAAGGATGAAAAAAGACGAAGATTCGCTTGTTGGTATTAATTATGTCGTTAATTTAGCAGTAAATTGATAACGAACTTATTTATTTTATTTTTTTACTTATTCTCGCATTAATAATTCTAACATGTGTGCAGCTATAGTTATATATATATATAACTGCAGGTTGAAGATTCAAGTATAGGTTATACGAAATGATCATAAATTTGTTTTAAGTTAATGTAATTATGTACGTATGTATTTTGAATTTTATTGACATTCAAATAAAAAAAGAATAAAGATAGTAAATGATTTTGGTGTTAAAATTATAATATACATATATTTTACGAAACTTTATTATACAAAATATATGTATATGTATTGTATAATGGAAATGAGTTAAGGAATAGGATAAGTAAGGGGAAAATTAGCATTAACAAATGTTAAAATAATTGTCTATATTATTAATCTCGTACAATTGGTTCTCGGAAATCTCTATATATTAATTTTAACTAAAAATTCTATAAGTATTGGATTTAATTTTTTTATCTTTTTTTAAATTTTATTTCCATTTTTCTTAATTAAAGTTAGGAGTAGCTTCAGTTTGATATATTATCAAGGCAACAAGTTTACATATGGCATTAAATCAAACTATGCAAAAATTTGTTAAATTTACTATTGGAAACTATGACAAGAAGTTCAATGAAATTTTCTTTGTTATATTATATATAATTATATTAAATTGTTACTTTTACAACAATTTATACATGTTTAATTAAAATGACAAATTTATTGAAATATGACACATTTAATCCCAGAATAGTAACCATAATACACGAGGTAAATAATTTATATCTATGAAATTCTTATATTGTTTTTTATTTTTATATATTTTATATTATTTATCATTATATTACATAAAATAATATGAATTTATACGCGTATTCACTGAACAGAGAAGTGGGCATGAATGTGCAGTCTTTATCTAAATCGCTTTTGTCTTAAATTAAGATACATTCATGACTCTTAATTTCACTATTGTACATCATTGAAATAAACTTTGACATCTCATATATAAATGTATTATAAACTTTAATATTCAGTAAATTAATGTTGTGATTTAAAATTTTTTTAGCAATGATGCATTCAATGGATGAATCAATTGGAAGAATAGTTGCGTCACTGAAAAACGCTGATATGTTAAAGAATTCTATTATTATGTTTATGAGCGATAACGGTGCTCAGACGCAAGGACTTTTAGAAAATTTCGGATCAAATTATCCTTTAAGAGGAGTATCTATTTAATTGTTTTTGCATTTGTTCTAATTCATTATATGTATTATATTTATAATGTCTATATATTATGTTTATGATCTGTATGTATATTGTATACAGCTGTATATATTGTATATACTGTATATTGATTGTAATTGTGAAATAATATATATACATTATATTTTGTAAAGATTTTATTAAAGGTCTTTCAAAATTGTAATAGAAAAAGTTCATACTAGATACACGTTAATAACACTTTATTATTTTTTAGTTGAAATTTACTTTGTTTGAAGGAGGTATTAGGGGTGTCGCTTGCTTATATTCTCCATTAATAAAACAGTCAGGAAGAGTTATTAATCAACTTATACACGTAACTGATTGGTTGCCTACATTATATGCTGCAGCTGGCGGAAATTCGGATGAACTGGAAAACATAGACGGGCAAAATCAGTGGCCTGTTTTGCAAAATATTCAAAGCAAAGCCAGAGATTTTGTTTTGCTCAATATCGATGAAGTTGCTAATTTGGAGGGCGCGGTACTTGACAGATTCAAATTAGTAAAAGGTTTTGTCTTGATTTATTAATTGTAATAAGAACCTCGTACATTCAGAAAAAAATCTGTAAGATAAATTAAAAATTCAGTTATAATTATCGAATATATAGTTAAAATTGGATAATCTTTATTATAATTTACTGAAAAATTAAACACTTGTACTGTTTAGTTCAGTTATTTTTATTGAACCGAACAGTAATTTTTAGAGAAATTTTTTTCTGATTACCGAATTACTTTCTGATGCTTGTTTTTATAATATATAAATAATTAAAATATAATCACGAATTCAAAATATACATTGTAGCATAAATTAATGGAATTAATGTAAATATTTGTTTAATTTCACACACATATATATATATATATATATATATGGATCAGTATCAAATTCTATACTTAACCAACATTCATACCATGACAGGTATACCTATGACAATTGTGAATGTAGGTATACAAGTTATGGTATGGCTTTTGATTAAGTGTGGAATTTGATACTGACTCATATATATATTTGATTAATTTTTAGGGGCGAAAAAACTATATGGTCAGTATTTCGGAGATGATGGTCAAGGTCCTGAGAATCCTAACTATGATATTAATCAAATTTTAAATTCCCCTACTCATAACGCAATTGGCAAAATGATGAGCTCGTCTTTATCACCGAATGTGATCCATAGTCTGAGATCTAAAAGTGGTGTTACATGTAAAAAGGTCGACGATTTTCCTCACTGTTATAAGCGTTGTCTTTTCGATATCGTGGAAGATCCTTGTGAAACCAAAGATGTATCTCATAAATATCCAGAGGTTATATATATACTATATATATGTATAATAAATATATTTATATTAAAAATAATAATATTATTCATTTCACTATCCTAATTTTAAAATATAATTTTTTCAGTATATATACAAAATAAAATAATATCTATAATATACTCTCACGTTGATCAATTTTATCCATTAACCAGTGACTTATTATTATTATCATTATTATTCAGATCGTGAAAATACTAGAAGATAAAATCGATGAATACCGATTGAAATTGGTCGAACAGCCTAACACGTCAGTGGATCCAGCAGCATTTCCTTATCGTTTTCAAGGATTTTGGATGCCATGGATTGAATGCCAGAATTGTTCATACGCTTGTTTGAAGCAACACAATTCTGTTTTCTCGAATTTTCAACAGATAATGGAAGATTATTATGTTTAACATATTTATTGTAAAAAATAATATGTAAAACAGTCACTCGTTGCAACAAATAAAATCAACAACTATTTATAAAAGTCACAAGAATGTTTGTTAAATAATTGATTTTATTTAAAAACCAATTAATTGTAAAGGTCGAAAAAAACTTGTATGGAATTTTATTCGGTATTAGGGAGAATGTTCAATATCTAATTGAATACATCAATAATATTGAAATATTATGAAATATTTATTATCCGTATATAATGCAAACTTGTTCATGACTTCGGGTCACGTTTACGAGTGGACGAATGTCTATCAAAATTGTAATTACCTACAAATTTGCAAATAAACTTAGGACGTAAAATAATTATGGGGTCGTTGATATAGCGTCACGTGTACATTAAAACTTGTTTACTTCCTTTAATATTTAATGCAATGGCATGAGTTACTTCGAAGTTATATATAAATTAATATAATACCGGAGTATATTATTTTTAAGGTTTAAGGTAACAACAACTCTTGTTATTATCGAGCACAATTAAGAATCAATGTAATTTTTTTTAAAAAGTATATCTTTTTTTGTAGCAAATAAAAGATTGAGAATTTAACGTTGAAAATAATTTACTGCGTAGATCTATAAAATATGTAAGTTATTTAATTTACAACCATGTTTATTGTTTATATTTATAATTGGAATTAAATTTTATTTAATATTAATTGTGTATATTTTAATTTTTTGAAATTTATAAAATTTCGGAAATATATTATGATTATAATAAAAAAATAACTATTTTAAATTAGTAGAATATATTTATTTTGTGGTACTATATATAATATAAATTATATTATTATTGTAAAATAATTGTAAATATTTTGTAAATGTCTTTTTTAATTGGTTAATTCTTTCTTTCAAATTTTACACTGTGCTAGATTTTTATACTAAAATTCGTATAAATAAATGGGTTTCTTTCCGGTATATATATAGTTGTATGAAATTTGACCGTTGTTATAATTGTTTAAGTTAGTTCATACTTTTACGAGCCATAATCTTTATTATCATTTCCATTAGACATTTCATTGCGTGTATTAATATGATTTTTAATCATTGTCACAAACATAAATGTTCCATTAATTATAATTAATATTTAGTTTATATTTATGTATATAAATATAATATATTATATAATAATGATGTATAATTATATATATATATACAAATTGATTAAAAAATCCAAAAATACGTTTTATGTGTATGTATCTATGTAATTTGAATTTTTTATATAATAAAAAAAGGATCAATATTATTGATTTGCTCGATATGGGTAAAAAAATAGTTTATATTTTATATCATTTTATATATTTATGGGCCTTACCTTAATAGATCATTGAAAATATATCGGAGTATTGAATTTAAATATTTTCTAATTAATTGTCATTCTTGCCTCGTTTAGTAATAATACTAAACATATTTCGTTAACAACAATAAAGATAATTTACTGAAAGTGACTTTTTATTGTTTCAAAAAACATTTAAAATTGAAATTGTAAGAAATAAGACCATAGAAATCTTGTAATTAAAATTGTAACTATTATTGGGATTTAATTCGTTTGACCAATCAGCAGCATGTAAATGTCACAATCTAAAATATACAATTTTCGTGTACAACTCCAACTCCAATTCACTTTCAAGTTTTAATCAAATAAATCAAATTTTCAGAAAATTAAGATCAAATTCTCACGTGCAAATATTTTCAGTACTAAGGAATATAGAAGAGGCTTCGATTACTGATCATTATCCGGATGATGTTCCCACTTAACAGTCCATGCATTGAAGTCACCTACTATAAGAATAGGAAATTGTGACATTTAATATAATGGTTTCAAATCCATTAAAAATGTCGCAGTTATTATATTGGTCACTTAAGAAATTGGACCAGTTACAAATAAATCTTGAAACACGCAAATACAACAGATGAATGATTTGCTTGCTTTTGAAAAATCCATTATTAGTAAGGTAAGGTAAAAGGTGTCTAACAAATATCAATTCTTTAAGTTTCAAGTGTTAGAGATGTAAGTATATTAAAATCTTGTAATGGATACTATTACTATGATTTTCGTACAGAATTTCTACAATTATTTGAAGGTTCAAGATAGATAGCATTAATTAAAACATTTAAATTTGTATTATCCTCAAATAAAGATTTAACAATATCTATGTTTTACAGATGAATTTTATGTTTTCATGTAACAATTTATTGTATTTAATGTCAATAATAATTCAGCAAAATATCATTTGGATTTCAAATAGTGTGATGTAATGTAACTGTTAGAGTTAGTAATTTCCATAAAATTAAAATTTATTCATTATTTATTAAATGTATCAATTATTTTCACTCTAAATTTTAATTATAAAAAAATAAATTAGAAACGTTTATATGAAGAAACGGAAATTGCGTCAAGAATTATAGTTTTGCACTGAACCCAGAATGAGTAATATGGTGAAAAATGATTAAAAAAGGATTTTATTGATATTTAATATTATAATGAATAGTGCAACAAGGATATATAGACAAAATTCAGTAGAAAGTAGTATAAATTTTGATAATAATTAAAAGTTTTCATTAGTTTTTTAAAAATTATGTACACATAATCACCCCTACAGAAATGTAACGTTGCACAAACGTTTCGGTAACATTCAACGAACGTTGCAGAAACGTTGCAGCAACATTACAAGTCTGGGAAATTAAAAAAATATAACATATATATTTTACAAATAAAAATTATTAATTTCGAAAAAATGCAGTAACGAAGATTTGAACCCCGTCATATTGTAAAATCATATCTACAACCCAAACACTTAATCACTAGGCTAGTAGCATCTTTGTCAACACATACTGTTTAAACATATTTCAA
>JABFQC010005899.1:0-11224 GCA_022817085.1 Psilanteris sp. ZL-2020 | reverse complement strand
TATATATATATATATATATATATATATTATGTTTTTTAAAAAAGTTTATATTGTAATATTAATGTATGTTAAATGTATTCAGTAATTACTATTTTTTTGTTAAATTCTAATTATTTAATTAAATAATTATAATATATTAAAACAATTTTATTTATATTTAAAATTATTTTACTATTATTTATTTTCTAATAAAATATTAATATTTTAAGTTAACATTGATAACAGATTTTCATTTCAATATATTTATTTTGTTTCAGGAAATAAATGATAATTCAGATGGATGTGGAGCAAAGTTTATAGCAATTATAGTATCTGAAAAGTTTAAAGATCAATCATTATTGCAACAACATAGGTATATAAATAAATATATAAAAGTATTATAATGCTTTACAAATAAGTACCCTATTACCGAATAATATTATTTAATATGCATAGAATATTCTAGGTACATTATAATATTCCTAGAACATTCTACGAATATTAAATAATATTATTCGCTGATAGGGTAGTTGTCAAATTATGTTAATTTTTTGTAATGTATATGTATATATAGATATAGTAGTTGAATATTCAATATTTTAAAAACTAATTTCATTTTAATAACAAACATGAAAATTATTATTATAGAAAGAGTTAATTATTGTTCTATTTAATGATTTTGTATCTCATTACAGACTTGTCAATTCTATATTAGCAGAGGAACTTAAAGAAATACATGCATTTAATTTAAAAACCTTAACTCCAGAGCAGTGGGAAAAAAATAAAAATCTAGATAAAAATAATACAACAAAATAGTTAATTTTTTTCTTTTTAGACTAAATTATATGCATTAATAATGATAGAATTTGTTGTATCTGCACCAGGTAAAGTTATACTTTTTGGTGAACATGCTGTAGTTTATGGAAAAACAGCAATAGCAGCTGCTATAGACTTACGTACAACATTATCTTTCAAAGAATTACCTTCTTCTGAAACATGCATTCATTTAAGTATGCCTGAAACAAAATTAGAGAAATTTATACCAATTTCTAAAATTGAAGATTTCTTTTTTTCCGAAAATTATCAACAATACAAGATTCATTTCGATCATTATCTTGCACAGGTTGAGAAATTTGTAGAAAACATAGGTTATGAAGATAATCCACAAAAACTTTGTTTGCAAGCAATAATATTTTTATTTATTGCTATAGTTCATTCTCAAGAAATTAAAAAGATTAATCCGTTTAAAATTCATGTAGAAACTGAACTATCAATAGGTTCTGGTCTAGGTAGTTCAGCTTCTTTTGCAGTATGTCTCGCTACTTGCTTTTTGCATTACACTTCTTTATTATTAAAAAAGTCAACAGATCTGTCCTACGATTATCTGAAACAAATATCTAACTACGCTTTTGATTGCGAAAAAATCATGCATGGAACGCCATCAGGAATGGATAATACAATTTGTACTCATGGGTCAGTTTTATATTTTAAAAAAGATGAAATATCCATCACATTTCCATGTCATACAACAATGAAAATTCTATTAGTTGACACAAAGATACAAAGAAGTACTAAAACTCTAGTACAACATGTACGAAATTTAAGAACAAAATTTCCAGAAGTTTATGATTCAATCTTTGATGCAATGAACAATATTACAAAATTAGGATTAAAATCAATTAAAAGTATAATGGAATTGGCAAAAGATGATAAAGAAACTTACAAAGATTATACAGATTTAATAGTAAGTGGCTAAGTATATTACTTAATATATGTTAAATAAAATATTACAACAATATTTATATTTGATTATAGCATTAAATATGATAATTAAGTAACAAAGTAAAAAAATAATGTTAAAAGTTATATTAATATTTATGTTAATAAGACTTAATAAAGTTTTTTATTAAGAAAAATAGAATCGTTAAAACAAAACCCCATCTTATTATTAAAATTATTTTTTATATTTCTTATGTTTAATAGACTACAATTTTACAGAAATTAATGGATATAAATCATCATTTACTTAATTCACTCGGAGTATCTCATTCCACATTAGACACAATTTGCACAGAGGCTAGAAATGTTGGATTTGGTGCCAAATTAACTGGAGCAGGAGGTGGCGGATATGCTTATATTTTAATACCACCAAATACATCAGAAGATCAAACAGAAAGTCTTATAAAAAAATTAACCAATTATGGATTTAATGTCACATCAACAACAATTGGTGGATGTGGCGTTAAAATTCATTAATTTTAAATTAAATTATTACTTTTATACTTGAAATACTTGGCACAATAATATAGTTCAGAAAAATATACAATTATGAATTCTTAATAATAATAAAAATAATATTATGATTACTTAATAATTAAAATAATTGAAAAATATTTTAATGTTTGCTTCTTATTTCTGTTAATACACCCAGTTGGATTGAATCGTCACCTAACTAGATCGACAATCCCGCTTGCTTACCATAATAAAAGTTGTCTAGTTAGGTGACGATTCAATCCAACTGGGTATACCTTAAAACTATGATTTAAGTTTAGTTAATTACCTTATTTATAGAAATAGTATAGTGATATTTGTATAATCTAATGACTGTATGTAATCTGGTTATAAATTGGTAACTGAAACTTTTATAGTGATAATGTAACTTTGTTGTTTGTTGAATATGCCTAATATGCTCCACATGTCCAAGCTAAATTGATTAAACTTTTCTGTAATTTATATGAAATTGCATACAAACATTTTGTATTTGTGTAAATATATCAGCAGTATCACATGTTAGAAATATTTATTAAAATCGTTTAAATTATAAATCAGCTTTATTACACAAAATAGTAATTTCTAAATGAATGTTTAATTAAAGAAAACATAATTTTAAAAATAAAAATTCCTTAATTTGGGAGTTATGTGTAGAACTCAAACACAATTATTTTTATTATATGTTTATTATCTTAAAAATTTATAAAGAACAATTTACAGTAAATATATGTACATACATACACATATATATATTAAAGAATATATATTTTACATATAATAAGTGTATGTGCGCGCTTATGTGTATGGCAACTTAAGGTTAATTAAATCTTATAAAACTAGTAAATACATAATTCTGTACTTTATATCTGTATATATTGGACTAATTTACAGATGTATCACATAATTATTTAATCAATCATGTTGTTACTCATTCAAATGTACTTATGTATATTTATTTATAAATATTTATACACGGTATATATATTGAGTATTAGAACTTCAAGTGGAATCCTCCTCCCATAGCTTGTTGCCTTCCTGTTTCCATTGCACCCATGTGAAAACCAGAAGCATTTAAAACTTCTTCAGTTTCATCTTCTAATTGTTTATACTCTTTTCCTCCACTAGGCGGCTTAGGAGATGCATTACCTTGTCTTTGACCAAGTTCAGATTTCGCAGGCCAAGTTGGAAACATATCAGGATTTATGGCTTTTGGATTTTCTTTAAAGTACGCATGCTTTAGTGCATCTTCTGCGGTAATACGTTGAACAGGGTCATATGTCAAAAATCTATAACAAAATGAAATAAAATATTAATTAAATTTTGTAACAAAACAATTGTTTATAAATATACTACAAAACTGGCAAGTAAATTATATTATATATTATGTTATAATAAAGAAATCTACATTATAATATTCTTTTAGCTTTGTGTTTACATACTTATTAAGTAAATCAATTCCTAAATCGGTTAAAGCCAAGCTGAATCGTTGACGTAAATTATTTACTGGATAGTGAGAAATGGGTATTTTAGAAACAATCGGCATTTTACTATATCCAGGCCAACTTTTTTCACTGGGTGTTCCTAATTCTTTGAAAATACGATTAAGTTGATCAATTTCTGATTTGCCAGTAAATAATGCTTCCATCCTCAGTAATTCTGCGAATATACATCTAAAAAATAAATTATATAATATAAACAAAATGTTAAAAATTAAAAAGCTTTTTTTATAATAATACTTAATTTAAATGTTAGAGGTTATTAAGGTTTAATGTTATCAAGAATTAAAATTATGTATAGAGCATATAAATTTGATAGTATTATTATTTTAATTTCTTAGTAGTATTAAATTGAGAATTTTATTCTTTAAAAAAAATAAACAAAAATATTTTGTATAAATGATACTGTGAATTCATACAAATACATAAATTTCAACTTACCCAACTGACCACATATCAATAGGTGTACTATACTCTTTTCCACCCAACAATAATTCTGGAGCTCTGTACCATAAAGTTACGACAATGGGTGTATAATGCCTTAATGGAGAACCATATTCTCGAGCTAGACCGAAATCACCTAAAATTCAATGATTACATTTATAGAATACTGAATATACATATATTGATAAAAATTTAGGTATAATTAATATAAATCTTATTTCTATATATATATTTATTATTAACATTTGTTAAAGTATTGTTAATTGTTAAAGAATATTATTTGTTATTTTTATATATAATATTATTTTATTATTATTTAATATTGTTACTATTCTACAATCTTTTTTCCACCATAATAAATACTAGAACTTTTAATTAAATTTCTTTTTAAAACTTACCAACTTTTAAAATCCCTCGATGGCTTAATAATAAATTAGATGTTTTCAAATCTCTATGTAAAATCCAGTTATCATGTAAATGTGCAACAGCTTGAAGTAATTGTTGCATTAAACATTTAACTTCTCCAGGAATAAAGACTTGTTTTTTGAGTTTCATCGTTTCCATTAAAGATTTTAAATCATGTTCTACATAATCCATAACAATGAATATTTTATCCATGTTACTTCCAACAACAATTTCTCGAACAGTAACAATGTTAGGGTGTTGTGCTTTAAGTAACGTATTTATTTCGCGTAAGCTTGTAATAGGAAATCCTTCTTTTTCTTTTTCCATTTTCAGTCTTTTCAAGGCAACAATTTCATCAGTACGCTTATCTCTAGCTCTATAAACGATACCAAAAGTACCCTCTTCGATACGATTTAAGCATTGAAATTCTTCTACACTTCTGCAACCTTGAATAGCAGGTAAATAAGGTGGCAATTCTGGTTCCTCGTTTTTCTCAATTTTTTCTTCAGCAATTTTAGTACTTCCATTAACATCTACATGTCCTGGAGAATCTCCATCTGAATGATCCGATTTAGCTAGTCTATCAACAGATAATGGACTTGGATTATTATAGTCTGAACCTCCAGATTCCTCTTCATTGGAGTGTTTTGATTCATTTGAATCTTCATCATCATCGTCTTCGTCATCATCATCGTCATCTTCATCATCATCATCACTACTTGAATCAGATGAATCTGAGGAGTGTCTTTCTGAAGAACGCTCACGAATACTTCTTCTCTCTTCTTCTGATGAATGTCTTGATCTAAAGGAAAAAAAATTTAACAAATTATAAATTACTATTATAATTCAATTTTTTATATTTTAACTTTATATATTAAATAATTCATACCATCTTAATTTGATACTTAAAATATATAAATAAATTGTTTTAATAAACTTGTAATTCACTTACTCTCCAGATTTTGACCTATCAGAATTTTCAGCATTGGGACTTTCATCCGATATATCTACAACAGATGGATCTTGCATTGGATCAGGACTAAGAGGTCGTTTTTCACCACGTTTTAATCGCCTTGCTTCTAATTCTATTCTAGAAACTTCTTTTCTTCTTGCCATTTCCCGATCAGCTTCCAGTAGTCTGCAACAAACATCCCGATAACTATTTCAATTAAAAATTCTTATTTTACATTTTTATATGATTATTTATTTATTGATATAAGTTTATTAAATAATTGTCTAGATATTTTGTAACAAAATATATAATTCAAATATATCTATATAATATAATATAATATTAATTGTTTAAGAATACTATAATTTACAAAATATACTTTTTCAAAATAAGTGTTATAATCATTTGCAATGTATCTCAAAACATCATAATTAATAAATTCATATTTAAATAGATTACATAGCTCAACATTCTATTTATACAAATATAGAATAACACGATACATAATACTATTAATTATATTTAATTAAATTATTTCGCACATTTTAAGCTAAGGGAATTAAGAATATAAAAATATACCTTTCTTTACGTAATTCCTGTTCAGTTAATTCTTTAACTTCTTTTGAATCAATAATGGGAATAACATCAACATCCATATTTTGATCTTCAAAACTATCTATCACCAATGTTTCTCGAATTTGTTTCTCACGATGTGCTACATCACGGTCAATTTTATCTCGATTTTCTCGTTCTCGTGTTCTGTCATGTTTATGTCGTTTATGGCGTTTTGCATTGTCACTTCTGTCTATTATATCTGATGATGGCATTTGCTCCAAAACTGTACGATGTCTGCGCTCTTCAACTCGAGTTTCTATTCTATTCCGAGTATCTTCTATTATTCCACGAGATTCACGATGTTCACGTATATCTTGAATGTGCACTTCACGTCGAGGATCACGTAATTCTCTTATCTGCAATGGAGATACAGAGTGTATAAACAATTAATTCGTTAATTTTAAAGTTTATCTCTAATAAATCAGTTTTTTGTAAAATATTTCAAACTTTCTTTAAAGAGAAAACCATTTAATCACTGGTAAATGAAATATTATCACCTATGATGAATTGGAGATTTTCAAATTTCAATTTAGTTTTTAATATATAATGAATAGGAGAAATATTAATTTTTCATATCTATTCGGAATAATTTCTAACAAATTCAATGTAACTGAATCCCAGATATTTCTTATACAAAAGTAACATTTTTATATGTAATTATATTTTCTCATACCTCGCGAGAATCCTCTATTCGAACTTCCCGGCGTACTTCACGAATGTCTCGAATATCTTCATGTCTTTCACGTCGTTTGTCTAAAAGCCTATAAATATTGAATTAGATCATTTAATTAACTAATAATTTAAAATATTTTAAATAATTACTTTTTGAAAAATAAAATAATATATAATAAAATTTATAATTTATATAATAAAACAATTATTTCAAATATGTTATATTAGTGTAATAAAGATAATATATTAGTAATAGATTTTTTATTACCGTTCTCTTAAGTCCTCTAAAACTCTATCTCCAGTATTTCTATCCTTCCGATCATGTCTAGAAGATTCCCTAGAGTCTCGAGAATGACCATCACGATCACCTCTATCTCTATCTCTTTTTGGTATTTCAGGCCTTTCTAAACTATCAAACTCATGTCTTCGATGGCGGTGCCGTTTGTCATCTCTGTGTCTATCTTCTCGACGATCATGATGTTGTGATCGCCGTTCTTTTTCGTCTCTAGGACGATCTCGTCTATCGTACTTTTCCATACGTCTGCGTGATACTCCTGACTTTCTATGTCTTACTGTGGCTTGTGGTGGTTTAATGTCTAATGAATCTGCAGTATCAGCACCGTCTTCTGAGTCACTGTAAATAAAATGTATCAATTTAGAATATAATTTATTGTTATATATTTGTATTATAACGTTACAAATCTAATTTCACCAGTAATAATCTAATTAATAGAATATGTAAACTAATTAATAAATGTAATTTGGATCTTTTTGAATTGGAACTGATTAAAGTTATGCAATTTATTGGTGAAAATATTTTGGAATCTCATTGATGAACTAAAAACATGTTTTTATTATAATAATTATTAAGTCGAAAGTACTTTTTTATTCATCTTATAAACTTTATTTTATAGTCGGATCGACTTTTGTATTGTTTGATGGTTTTGAAATTTTGTGTTAATTATGTTACTTCATATTTTACTTATGTAATATTAAATCAGTAACTAAATGGAATTTGTCCATAAACACAATATAAACAATAAATAATGTAATTTATTATTATAATTTAAAATATTTCTGTTTATTTATCGACATTAGGTCATTACTAATATCAATTTTTTAATTTGTTAATTAGTTTTTTTTCAATCTAATGTATTATCTTAATCTTGTATATTTTAGAGTTACATACTTTGAACATGTAAATAGTTTAATCAGAATACTACAATTAAATTTGTATTCTAATCTACAATTTTATAACAAAATGACATTTCCTTGCAACACTCTATTAAACTTTTACATTATTCTTTTTCAATCATTAAACTTTTTATATGATAAGACAATTGATTGTGTTATAAGACTATCAAACTCTATTTTATCAAATTTGAAAGTTTTCTTAATAACTTGTTCCTAATTTTTCATTACTTATATAATATGAAAAAATATAAATCCTAATGTTAATGTTATTAATTTATTAACATAAAGAAACATTAATATATCTATGGATACATATTCTGGCGATCTTATATATCAAGACCTTTTCGTTAAGCTAAGTGTAATATAGAGGTATAATTGCAATATAGTATTGTAAATATTAAAAACTTAAATATAAAACTATTAAAATTTGTCTATTCATATTAATATTATGTGTTTAAAGATATTTATAGTTTTATTTGAATATTATCAAATCATTTTATAATTAATATTTAATATAACTTAAATTACTATAAATTACTATCCAATTATTGTATTACACCAACTATTTTGTCGTTTGTTAAATATTTTATACAAATATATTTTTAATTGCAATAAAACAATAGAATTTGGTCTACTATACTTAACAGCCAAAAGTCTTTAAGAAAAAGTACACTTGTAAATAAAACAAATAATTATTAACGCAGTCATTTCAGTGAATTTTCTATAATTAAGGTATTTTTAAATATATTTTTTAAATGTAATTAATGCGTTGCTTTCATTCTATTTTGTAAGAATAATATTAAATGAAAATACAAATATTGATGTTTATTTAATAATGTTTTATCTGAACTCCTTTTAGAAGTGGTAAAAAACGTGTTTAGACAGAAGTCTACAATTTCAGAAAATCGAAATTTTATATTCTCCCATTATATAAGAATGACCTGAGCCAGTTACAGGTAATAAATATATTAGTTAATAATTGAATATATAAGAAACTAGCTGCGTTATGTCAGGGTTAGAGAATCCCCTTAATTAAAAAAAATGTCAACAAATTTAACATATCATAAATAGATCAGAAGATCTGCTTGTGATTAATTGCTATTTTGATATCTCTTTACTTTTTATGAATGCTAAACAAAATATATAAATAAATATAAAATACAAATTGTGCTTAAGACAGCATATATACAATAATTTTTTGAAAGTATATATATAGAATTTTAGTACTTTCAATATTGATATCTGTTGCATTAAATAAAAATTATGAAGAATAATTAAATAGTATAATTATTTGCTTTAAAAAAAAATATTGATGAGATTTTATTTAAATAAAATAGTATATTAAATTATTAATTTGTTTTTGTGTAGAAATATTTCATATGATTTGTCAATACAACTTACAGTTAAAAATGTTGTTTTTAATATATTAATACTTGAATCAGCGTTCTCAACTACCAAATAGGTTATTCCACACACAACGGCAGATCGACTGCAACTGTGCTACTGCAGCAAGCGGCAAGAAGTATATGGTATATGCCGAACGGTGTAATCCGTAACCCGTAACGAGCATCTGCCGCTAATGCTAAGTTCAGCATGTTTAGGGCGAATATTAGAAGTACCGATCCTATAGGCCAATCGCAACACGCAAGGCTTGTTTACAATCCATATGACATGGTAAATGGAGGAAATAGGAGGTGGAATTGGGCGCAACTGAACGCTGGAGGGGGAAATTCAAGCCAATTAAAAATGGCCCTAACATAACACGGCGTTTTAAATGAGCATTGTCATATGGTAAAATAAATATATTAATGAGATATAAATATAATTATTAATAATTCACCGTATAAAATTGATTTATTTATTAGATTTTTTTAAATCAAATTACAAATTTTCGTAGTAGCTCAAAGTCTTATATTAAAACAAAATGATTAATATCACTTTCCAATTAATAAAAAATAAAAGTATACAAAGAATAATAAATACATATTAGAAGTTTTTTTTAAAATTTACTTGTAAATCAAATTATTATGAATTGAATAATACCAAACAGACATAATGGTTTTAATTTTGTTATTATATAATGTCAAACGTTATTTTTAAAATCGAATATTTTAATTATGGCGACGTTTCTGTCCTATGGTTTGGACTATTTTCAAGCTTCATAAACTACGATATTAAACATTTTCGTTGTTATTATTGCATTAGACTTCATTCTCATTTCGGCAATAAAATATAAATTATCATTATTATACGTAAATTTTTACACATATAAATTATATATATAATCACAATCGAAAATATACAATAACTGAATGAGAATGAATTCTAATACAATAATAACAACGAACATTTTTAATATCGTAAATTATAAAGCTTGAAAATGGTTTAAACCATAGGACAGAAACGTCGCCATAATTAAATTATTCGATTTTAAATATAACGTTTGAAATTATACAAAAAAAATTCAAACCATTATGTCTGTATTAGTATTATTCAATTCATAATAATTTGATTTATATTAAATTGTAAAACAGACAAAATTAACTTCATATAATAAATATGTAAAATTAAATTACTTGTATTATGGTTATCTTCCAAAATCAAATTTCAGCACTTTTATCTTTGCCTGACATACTTGTTTTAATATTTTTATGAAATGAAATATTTTTATTTATAAAATAAGTATTAGAAGTTGATTTTGCAAGTGGCAAATATGATCTAACATTGTATAGGTTCTAGTATGTTTTGTTATTAATTACCCTAATAACAAATAAAGTACCAGACATGTACTCAGAATACAATTGTGAAATTTTGTATACACCCACAGATAACATTTAATGCTTGATCATTATATTATCATATAATATTCAGACATTAATAATTGCATAATGCTAATTTCATGTTAGCTTAAAATTAAATGTTTTTCCGAGCATTATGTTAATTGTTATCGTTATATTGACATAGTGATAGCTTTATCTAATTTATTACCTAATTTTCTAATTTTAAAATTTACAGTTTAATAGAAATAGAAAATAATAATCTATTTAGAATAGGTATTTTATTAAAATGTAATATAATTTATAACTACAAAATCCAATTTCTTTAACAAAGTAAAAATAAAGTGTCTAATTCGGTAAATAAATAGATTATGTGACGTGTAGTTAAATTTCAAACAAAAATTATTTCGATTCCCAAC
>JABFQC010005898.1:0-11225 GCA_022817085.1 Psilanteris sp. ZL-2020 | reverse complement strand
GATTTATTCAATGACAAATGCTGAAATATTAATTATTTATTAATAAATATTATATTTAATATATTATAATTAATATTCGGCATGTAAATGAAATATATTTTTACATTTTATTTAAATTGCTTTTAATTTCGGATTAAATTCTATTATATATAATGTATAATAATAATAATAATAATATTAATATAGGTTTTAAAAAGCATAATGTTGAGTAAAAAGATTCAATATGCCATTTTTTGACTGCAAACGTAACGTGCTTCTACTTCCAATGAGACTTTCTACACAATTTCTGAACGTATCGTTGTAGATTTCTATTGATTACGAAAATGTACTTTGAAATATTATTGTTTTTATTTAAACTTTGAATTTAAGGAGAATGAGCTGGAAAAATATTAAAATAAAAATTATATTTTTTATACACAAAACTTTATTTGACTGATTTTTAATAAATATAACATTCTTAAATATTATATTTAATATATATTGTAGATATGTGATCTATACGAAGTGCCATGTTCTGTGTTTGTAACAGGAAATTATATCATACCTACATAATATTTAATACATACTTACTTAACGTAGAGTTCAGTTTAATTTAATTATATAATAATTAATTTGATTTATTTTTATTTATTTTGTTTACTTGTTAAACTTTGTTGTAAAAATAATATAACTTTGTTATACGCTTGTCCATTTGAAAAGTATGAACCAAATAAGACGGGATGAATCAAATTATATTATATTGCTTACAACCGAAGAAAAATAGAATTTATTCTATAATTGATAATCAAACATTAATAGAACAAAAGAATTTCTTTTAAAATCTAAAAAATGATAATTATAAGGAGTTTCGTTGGAATAAAATAAAATTAAAAAAAAAAAAAACAGAAATATTTTTAACGACAATTTCCAATCTATTAGAAAGTTCAATAATTTTTATTGCTTAATTTTAATGTACGTCACAAAAATTTAGTTACTACATGGCAAGTAACACGTATTCAAATTATTTTAAATATTTGCAATATTCATTCATGGCATAATTTAATTTAGATGAATTAAATTTAATATTTAATTTTAATTTAATGACATAATTTTAAGTTAAATATAATATTAACTTAAAGACGCTTGAATAATGTGCCAGAATAATAAATAATAGTTTCATATAATTTATTTATGTTATATCAGTGTGTAACTTTTCTAGAAATAAATTTTATATTTAATAATATAGTGAAATAATAAATTTACTTATATACCAACATAAACCAAGAATTTTCAATTTCTCATTTTACATTAATAAACAAATGTACAAGTTACGTCATACATTTACTTAACATTAGATTTTGTAATTCTATTCAAATATATTTGGAATATATATTTCTTATTGAGTAACACAGTAAGGAATGGTAAAATATAATCTATGGTTATACATTTTAAGATCAAGAAAGAAACGTTATTTGTGTAATTCTCATATTACGTAAATATCTATAACATAGTTATCGCAAATAATATACAGTTTCGTGTTACATTAATTATAAAATACACGTATATATGAATTTATATATGAATAATTTCTTTCAATATTCTCTTAAGTTATGCAAAACAAAAGCGTTATTTCACAGTAGACATTGCAGATTGTTAATACCTTGCTATTAATAAAATGATCCACGTATTATGCTTATTTTTAGCAGGAAAGTGTCACAAATTGATAACGGGGACAGAAACGATATGCACATGCAAACAATGATATTACGCATAACAAAATTCGGTACCGTGCGATTGGTGAAAAGTCAGAGAATCCTGCCTCGAAAATGAATGCGTTGAGCCGAAACTAGTCGCTTCGTTGTCCGATTGATATCACACGATATTAGTTTCATGATACCGGACTTATCTGGTTGACGAGAATCACGGATTTGAACGTCCTTGTGTACTTGACTAAAGCGTACTTCAAGAGAAATAACACCCAGAGTGACCGTACCACGTGGATAACACTGTCTCCGGTACTTTCACTCTCGTTTGTTTCATCCCGCGCCGGGGGATCGATCGTATTCGACGAAATACTTACCGCGCGTATAAGTTGTCTTACGTTATCGACTATTACTTAATAAAGGCTAGGTCATATATATCCGTAACTATTTCATACAGTTACCAACAAACTAATAAGTGAATCAATGTAATTGCGTCCAAATTGAAAGCAATTAGATCCAGGTTGGAAATTGACGGATCACTTTTGGTCGGTTACTCAATTTTCATAGGTTTTAAAGGAAATAAGAAGGGAAGACAGAAAGATTGACGTATTAAGAAATATTAAATAATTAGTTCATAATTATGAAGGTAGTAAATGGTGTGGCGAAATCGTATTACACGCTATTTAAATAGATTACAATTTTATAATTTAATATAGGCCCTGAGGAAAATTAATAACTTTATGTAATGCAATAATGTAATGGTTGTGGAGTAATTAGTTCGGGTACTTTTTTTTAGCACAAATAATTTTATTTTTGATACGTTTTTATCGTTATAATCAGGGGATAAGATTTCGGTTTACACAGGATTTTACAATTTGTAAATTTTATATGTTGCCGCAACGCATTACGTGGTTTATATGTTTATATATATTAAACCTTTATACAATGATTGAATTTTATGAGTTTAATATTATTATTAATATATACATTTTTTAAGTAATTATTTTATACTTATTGAATAAGTTAAATAAGTTTATGTACTCATTTTTGTGTTCTTATAATTTTCATACATTATAATATTACTAAAGAAATTAAACAGCGTGACATATAATGTGTGCTGCATTTTCGTAAATGTCATCGCTTTATATAAAGTATAGTGACATAATTAAATAAAATACATAAGTCTCTCCTTGATAACTTCTTGAAGCAAAAATTACTATTTCTTTATTATAACAACAAGAAGAAAAGAAAAAGAAAGTTTTTCTTTATAGAAAAATAACTCTTCCTTATAGTGTCATCTCATAGCTGTCACCACAATATATCATTTATACTTCAAAGTAAACAAAGATTTTAAAAGAAAAGAACACTTTCATGTAACTAATTTACATTTTTTATTTAATTTAATTACAGTTGTGTATAAAAATATAATATTTAAATATTTATTGTAATATAAATAACAATTGGTATAGTAAATATAAAGAGTAAAAAATAAAAAAAATAAAATTTTTTTTTTTTTTTATACTAATTTATATCTACAATTTTATATTGCGAAATAGCGTTGTTTATGTTTTTTCTTTATATATTGAAACTATATCATAACCGCACTTATATATTATATATTATATTTTTAAGACATATCTTTGATATACTTGTAAACGAAATCTTTCTTTATTATTTCTTGTCGGCCATGAGGATTTCATCTTGACGCGCAAATTTGTATATAATAATAATAATAATAAATAATAATAAATAAAAGTGATTAGAAAACATACTAAAATGAAATTACAAATTTATAGAAACAGCTGGTTGCTAATAAATGTAAAATAATACAATTAATGTTTTATATTTATATATTTATATTAGATTGATAATTATAGATTTTAATTGATACATGATTATGTTGTAAAGAAGGATGTGATTTGTCAGAATAAACCATTAATTGTATAATTAATATTAATTTTATACAAGCGAATTTCAAAGTATGTGAAAGATTATAATAGGCATACATACACGGAAAGAAATAGTTATAGTCGATATTTAAAAATGCTATTTAAATGGATTTATTAAATTAAATTTAAGTAAGAAATGTAAATATTTTATTACGGAAAAGTATAATAATTACGAGATTCAAGTAAATAATTTTAATTGAACATATTATATCACATAAATATGATCATAAATTCAACATATTTATATTCACTTATTTATAGAAGCATTTACTTTTTAACAAGAGGTAGATAAAATCTATGTTAAGTAATAGTTTTTCACATTAACGATTCAGAATATCAATTATTTTTAATTTCATTTGTATTGATGAAAATGATCTTGTTTTGTAGGACCAGATAAATATCATGTTACAATGACAGTTTACAAGCATTTTAAATATACGTTTATTTAATATAAGTAAATTTTACAATGCCCAACAACCTAATTTTTATGTTTAAAAATGATTAAATCTATAATCGTTGTATATGACAGCATGATATTGAATGTACAATTTTATTAATTAAAAATATTATTAGATGATTACATTATTAACGTCAACAGACTCAAACATAATGGTGATGTTATTCAATGACCGGTTTATTTGTTGCGTCACACATACGTGATCACACATCACAGTTTTCCACAATTTCGTGGATATATATACACGGAAAGAGTCGTCTAATTTTTACGTAATAATACTCTTGGCGTTTTATTCAGTTACGGGTCAATGTAATTTGCGTGAGTGATGCTTACAAAATTTGGCGTGTCGCGTCGTTGCATTCCTGAGCCATAATAAGATCAATTTTTTGCGGCATATGTAACATTCGTTTGTTTCTTCATTATTCAAAACTTTTTTCCCTAATAATTAATTGCAACTTTGATCGCTCGCTAACAGTTTTTGTATTCATAATTGTCTTGGACATCGTTTGTATTACGATGTGACAAAAAATTGTCGCAAAAAATGAAGCCACGATATTGACCTATGACCGAAGTATCACTAGAAAGCCTTGTAATACTTTCTTGATTAAACTTTCGCTATGATATATTAGTATACATAAAAGTATATATAAAAAATTAAAAATGGATGATTTTTGATGACAAAAAACGATAAACGAAAAAAATGTGATAAGAATTTGTGTATTTTCATATATATTTTGTGTATTAGTATAATGCCAGGATGTTATAGATAGACAAATTTTTGTGTAATATAAAATTAAAATATAGAAAGATTACTGGACATAGTTTCATATTTAAATTATTAAATGCATTGTATTTGCGAATTACTTTTATCTAAATGTCAATTATTATTGCCGAATAATATGAATTGCCGGTTAAAAGACAATTGCAAGCGTAACTTTCAAAAGTATTTTGAACTAATATGAGAGAAGTCAGAATTTACATAATACATATTCTTATGCAACTGTGAACATTAAACTCTCGGAGGCTGATGCGAATGAACTCGATTTCCTTGCAAAAACACTGTTGTATTTATTCATTGCTGATTTGTAAATTGAAAGATTTATTTTTAAACAAATATTCATCGACAGGTTGCAGTGTCATTGACAGGAAATTAATTTGAAATGGATCATCATTAGAATCTTATGTAAATAATTTAAGAATTATTATTATTCATTATTCATTTTCATAGATAATGAATTTATATGTATGTAATAAGAAATTCTGGGCAGAGATTTTAGTTCAGAAGTGTGATTTGTGTTAAAAAGAATTGTAATATCAAATATACACATTGCATATTCCTTTGGTCGTCAATTTACATAATTTGCCATTTTCTTTTCGAAATTATACGTATTATAATAATTTATCACTTTTGCCCTAAAATTTTATTTGCATTAAAAAATGTACAACTGAACCTTGAGTAATATTGTTTGAATAAAATATTTTAATACTTAATTTAATATATCAAAGTTTCTATAAAACTGAGTACTATGACTTGGAGTGTACTTATTGGCATTATTGAGCAGATTATTTTATTTTATGTCATGTAATTTAATTGATAGTACGTATAAAATATAAAATAAAACAATAAATAAAACAAATTATGAATATTAATAAATCAATTAGTTATATTACTAAAAATGAAAAAACAATACACACTTTCACGTGTACGAATATTTACCTTGAAAAATTAGTTGTTACTAATATCTAATAATAATTGATTTATTATTCAACAACAATAATTCAAACAAAGTCATTTCTGAACTATTAAAATTGCATATGAAAATAAAATAAGCACTAAAAAATAATATTTGTAGAATAAAAATTGCTAACACCGTTATTTATGTTTCTAATAATTTATAAAATATAATAAATAACGAAATATCACTTGAAAAATAGCTAATGAATAATTCTTTCGATGTTTATGCCATTATTCAGCGAAGCAATTAATCTTATTATTAGCCATGCAAGAAGACTATTTAAGTAAAAAAAAGACACTTAAATAACTGTTACCGATTATAAAAAAAATGTACAAAAAGTGTTTCTGTATGTGTATTCAATAAATATACATGGAAATATATATAGAAAAAATGGAATCCGGTTTACCTCGCACAGTGGTGTGAATAACAGAATTCTTTATACATAAATCACAGGTCAAAAGCGATTGTAATTAACCATTTTTTCGAAACAATTTGGTGAGCGTTAATTCAGAACTTCAAATATACAACATTGCACAATTGAAATCAAATTAATATATATCCACTGACTATAATTATATTCGATTATAAATCGCGGAGTGCATCTTATCCGGCAGCACACTTGGCACTAACGTGAATGAGTTTCGTTTCTCTCAAACTCTTAAGTCTTAAGGCCCAAGGTTGACCACATTTTTTCTGAAAGTTACCCAAGGTTTGGGAATGTATCAGTTATTTTGATTCTTCTAATTCAGCTGATTGGCGAAAAGTCAACATTCGGTAACGCGATGATGACGTTCAAAGTTTTCGTAAAACAATACGCAAATTCATTTCATTCACATCTCCCAGAAGGTTCTTAGATTTAAGGAATGGAATGTGACTGGCATCATCGCGTCTCCCGAATTGCTGAAATTTTTAATCGATGGCACTCGGGATTTCCAAAAGTTCACAGTTTTTAACAATTTTGATGATTGAATATACATAATTCACCTTTTACTTTTTAACAGGTTACACTTTCACTAGATGATCACGAGAAATATATTTTAAACAAACCGATGAAATAGTCTCAGTTAATCGACGATAAACAAGAATCATCTCTTAACTGGTTTATTATTGTTATCATAATGAATAATGGGCTTTAACGGGACTGGTAATAATTATAGAAAATTGTAATTTGCCAAGAAAATTGACGGAGATTATTCGCACACAAACCATATCGTTTGCTATTGTCCAATCAAATTATAATGTTTTCATGGAAGCTGAAATTTAGTTTCAGTTATCAAAGATTCTATTACTTTAGATTTGTTTGTATTATTTAATAACCAGTTAAACTTGTAAGATAAATTTGTTACAGCTATTTTATATTCAAAAGATGTTATATGTATATGTTAATTACATTATGATCACAATGATGACTTTTTAATTTTATAAATTAGGTTTTAAAGCTCTTTTCAAATGCAGTATGATTATTTATTTGGGTAGCATGAAAGATTTTTAATTTATTAAATAATTTATATAAACAAAACAGATGATTAAATGTAATGTGTAATACAATAAGAGTAAAAACTTTGAAATACGAGTAAATGTAAATAACTAAATTCTTTGTATGATAAAAAGCAAACTGTTTTTACGTTTGCCATGCGCGCGGCATGAAATGTTTATTACAATAAATTACATATAATTAGATGTTTTTATAGGCGTATGGTTTTATGTTCAGAAAGGAAACTGTTGAAGACGTGTAATCTATTTTGCATAAAAACTTAAACACGCACCTTACTGCGACTAATTTTTTTAATCAAGTAAGCTGTATATTTTAAATGATATGTATATTATGTATCATTAACCTCAAATCCTTGTGTGTCTTAAAAATTAAGGTAAAATCTTCATTTAGTTTCATTAATTATTTAATTTAATTTATAAGACAATATACTTTTTTTTATAAACAGATTAGTTTGCAAAATATGTCTAATAAAAAGATAGTTTTTTATGAATTTTGTTAGAAATAAAAAATAATTATAGTGTACGAACCAATAATTATTAAATATTAGCACTCTATCGTTATGATTATTATAACACCAATTTAATGTTTTACTTCAATTAATAATTAACATTTGTTTGATATACTTACATCAATATTTTGTCGTCGTAGATAGATAGATTATAGATAATAGATTTAAAGTAATTTAGTAATGATTTACATTTTATAATGAATATAATAATTATATGTATATTTCTTAGTGATTCGCAATATATAATTCAAACATGTTTATTAATCCAAAAATGTTTATTTTTATTTTACTATGCTTATTACTAAAATATTATTATTATTAAAGTATATCCAATAAAATATTTATTATAGATTTTATTATATAAGGCTAAATAAATATATGAGGTTCAAAATAATACAATGCTGAACAATACTGTATTGAGCAATTTTTATAATGTATTTCAATTTATGATATTGCAGGAACATGATATACTTGATTAATAAATAATGCAAAAACAGTATAGACACTTATTTATATATGGCAAATTAAATGTCACGCAATTACTTTCAACGGAAATTAGTATGTGGTAATTTAATATTGACTTTTATTATGTTATTACGAATTTCTATTGAATGCAAGACGTTGGGAGCTTGCAATTATAATTTTCAACGTGTTATTATTCAATTATACTACAAATATAACAATTTCATTTCTACTAAAATTTAAATCATCAAATATTAAAATATTCTAAAAATTATAATCAAGGGATATCTATAATTAAAAATTAACGGATTTCCCAGTGAAACAAATGTCTTATAATTTAGATGTTTTTCAAAATCATTTGAGCCATTTTGCGTCTACTTAAATCTTTACTATTTAAATACACACTCATCGACATTAATTCTAGATCCATAAAATTAACATATGAAATGGATGAGGTGTGAGGTGATAATGTTATTTGTTAATATGAAATATTTAGGGCGTCACGAATTTACATCGATGGGTTTACATATTTATAAGAATATAAAACAGTTCTTAATTTCTAGTAAAAATTTAAAGTGCCCTGCCTCGTTTGAGGTATATGTTTACTAATTACAATGTATTTAATTTAATATTAATGCGGCAAAGATTTTTTACGGAAATCATTAGTAAGACGTAACTTATTTATAGATATTTAAAGTACTCTAAATAGATACACAGATAAAAAAGTGTAGTACAAGTTTTTTTCTTTTCCTCTTTTCATAAATATATTATAATATATCAGAATTTATTAACAAAATTATTAAACTGTCCCGACAAGTTTTATCATGCTTTTCGGGAAAAATTGAATAATTATAATAATTGAGTATAAAGATGTCACTATATAATTAGTCATAACAATTTTTTTTATGTTGCCAAATGATACAAGAATTGTTCTACAAATTTCTACAAATCATCATTTACAATACGCGGTTAAAAATTGAAACTTTATTAATGGCCTAATATATATAATAATAATAGAAAATAATCATACGTATTAATAAACAAAAATATTAATAAGAGAATTAAATAGAAATTTGTCTAAGGTTATTAGGCCATAATATAGAGTTTCTAATGGGTTTTCCGTGTAAACCCATACGAATTCCTAACGTTAATATAAAATAATTTTACGTCTTATCTGAACGCTTTGGATGGTAAATGTGAATTTATATACTCAAGAGCATTGATTATCACCTTACTTTGCCCCATTTAAATTTTTACTAGAGAATTGATTTAATTGAATTAATTAATTCGTCGACATTACATGGTGTTACAAATGTTTACTTATCCTGTTCTAGCTTTGGAAAAGGAGAAATCATTGGTTGGAATGTATAAATTATTTGGTCCTTATACGAACCGTATCAAACACTTATATACTATCCATTACTTATAATACTTCGTAGGTAAGTCTAAATTATCCGATGGCAGACCTTTAATAGCGAAAATTCCTCGAAATAGGGGTTTGAAAACCTCTAACACTTGTTCCGTGCGATGTGCTGAGTTCTGTAAAAATGGTAAATTCATTAATGTTTTACCCAATTGCAAAAATGTAAACGTATAGAGCGAGCTTACAGTGCTATTAACTTTGTTTCGCAAGCCTACATAAAAATAAATCAAACGCCATTAAATATAACAAATTGAATCAGTGAATGAACTTAAATACACATTTGAAAATAATTAATGTAAAAAATGAATTATTTATGGAACGCAAGTACACAGCAATGCTTAATTAACAATTCCATAAATTAATCTCGTTTCATACGACGCCAGCTCGGTAAGTAACAACTTTGGCGTTAAAAATGCGTTCAAACGTTAATGCTGGTAAGTGAAAAGAGAATTTTACCATTATGAATTGACTGACGACTTTAGTCAGATTCGTAATCAAAGTGAATCCGCCGCCGATTAAAGTCGACGGAACGTCGAGGGAAACTTTTAGCCGGTTGAATTCGGGGGTATCATCGGTGGTCGTAGAAGGTACCATCTGCGCAGAAATTAAAATTCTGTACCGGAGTTGATTAATTAGTAACCTATTCTGTAGATTATATTGCGCAACGCTTAAGACCATTCGCAATATACGCAAGCCACAATTAAATCAATATGCGAGAATAATACGTGGCATAAAAATTTAAGAGTAATAGACCGTGCAGTTATTTATCTCTGCGAAATCGAATAATTTTGCAAATATGGTTTAAAACTCTTAGTGATAATTTCGCAACGAGCCAAGCGGCTCGAATAATTATTGTCCTCATTATCATTTTCCGTTTCGCGTGGTTTATAAGTTCAAAGGAATAGGTCAGGGTAAGGAAAGTGGTGGCGATTCTCTCAATCCGCTGTCGATCCAAAAACAAAGACAGTACAACGTTCCAAGATGTTCACGCTTTATTTGACAAGTTACACAAATCGACACAAATATAAAAAATATCGCAGTTCGTGGCACAAAAGAATTCTCTGGAACATGTTACGATATATAAGCTCTAACATATTTGTCGAATTAACATTTAATTATATCTTAGTTGCGTCACTATTTACATTATTCCGAGACTCAGATTCGAGAGACAAAGTATGGAACGAATTCGCAAATTTACAGCAAATTAATTGACCTTTTTGTACAATAAAATTCGTCAGAAGTATAAAACGACGTTATAATTTGTATCATGTACACCCGCGGTCTATGAATCGTTATATGGTCGTCAGAAATTGGTTTGAGCATGTCGACGGATTTGACGATTCACAGATAGCAAGTAAACGATATGTAACGTTATAAGTGTTATGGTATGGTAATTTTACAACACTGAAGAAAACAGATTACTTAACTTTCGAACGTCAAATGAAAACTCGAAGTACAATTCAGGAGTTGCGGTTGAAAAATAATTCAATTTTTCGGTTTATTAATGCTAGGT
>JABFQC010005897.1:0-11225 GCA_022817085.1 Psilanteris sp. ZL-2020 | reverse complement strand
TGTGTGTGGATATGTCGATAAGGTAAAGAAATTGAATGTATTTTTTTTGTACAAGGAGAAAGCGGAATAGAGGTTTAATGGGCTTTTCGTGGGATCGAGGAGGTTAAAAAAAACAAGAAATATTTTCATTTTTTTTTATTTTAAAAAAAAAAAAATTATTATTTTACAAAAAAAAAAAAAAAAAAAAAAACAAAAAAAACAGAGTAAACAAATTACGGTTTTCATGCGAAGAGTTATTAAAACGACGCGCTGGTTACGAACTCGAAATTCAAAGGGTTTCGTCTACAATATCATTTGACAGGGCCATTCGAGGTAAAATTATTCGTAAACGTTGATATAAACAAGACAGTGACCTGACTATTTGATGAACCCAATTTCGGATGCACGAGACACAGCATCTAACATTAAAAACTCTGACATCGCTATGATTTAAAAACACTGCCTGCAATGACATTCAAAAAGCATCAAAAGAAATAAAAACTCGATATAAAATCCCAATGGGTAAAACGATAAATGCGTGAATTTTTTAACGTCAGTTTTGTGTTAATATAAAATAAAATAACATATTTTTGTTATTCCACGTTCACGTGCAGCAAATTATTCGCGTCTTTACTCCATTTTGCGAGGCATTTAAAAGATGCATAATTATTTGTTTCTAAAAAACGTTTTTAAATTTTCGTAGATGTTTGCTCTAAAGTAATTTAAAATGAGGTGTCATTCATACGCCAACTGTTTCATAATGAAATGGCTAATGTGTGCTTTAAAAATAGAGTATGGTCGAAAGAGAAGTTTTTTCGTGTTGCATTAAAGCTGTTGAAAATAAAAAATAATAATAATCAAAACAAAAAACAGAAAAAAAAAAGAATCACCATCCCCTACCATTAATCCAAATATTTGACAAGCAGTGTTTTTGCCGCTGCGCTTGCCAGGACCTACATCGCACGGTTGTCAATGCGATCTGCCCGTCCCTAGGCGCGAGATCATACATTCGCCGCGCGTTAACGTTAAACAGTAGCTGGGACAGACGGATGCTTTCGGTGAACGAGGCCGCGTCAAGATCCTAGCTTCTTTAAACTACAGTCGAGTCTCGTGGATTTCACTCGGGGCGACTTCGCAGTGCCGAATGCCGTTGGAAGGGCAATTTGCAATTTACTACGTCGACGACAAAAGCAGCACGACTACAACTAACTTTGGCGCCGAATGCATTTGCCACCCGTTTGCATAAAGGTGATACTCACAGTTATCCTGAGGGAACGAGTTCTATCTCCGCCGCTGGCCCACGGAAATTGATATTGGAAGCTCATCATTATTTTAATTACTTCGCACATTGTTCGCGGTTTTACGTGGCAAGGCGCTTGCCGCTCGTCTGCATTATTTAATTTGCGGCTATCTAATACGCCTTCGCTAACAAACTTGGTCTTTTTCGTCCCTTTCATCATTTACTATACAGTCGTTACGGCCAACAGCTTATGAGGCGTATCAAATTCGCATCGTTTCACTTATGATACCTTTGTATTAAAAGTGAAACGCAATATCGCTGTTGGGGGAAATCAACACTTTTGCGACAGTCAGCAAGCAGAAGGATTTGCATTTTGATTAAGACAAGTTCAATTGGAATTAATAATTCTTATAACCCAACAGCGCTTTCCTTTTTTGCATAGCTCCGCGAAGTTAAAACAACGCGTCGCTGAATTACGACGGTTTATTCTTATTTGCATACGGTAATCAAATCCATCGGGAATAAGCGATCGTTCGTTCCTCTATATTTAAAGATCGCGAGTATCGAAACTATATTTCTTTACACTGTTAAGTTCGCAGGAGCGGTATCATCTGTTGACAATGATTGTGATTATGGCAAAATGAATTCGGTATACGACGGCAAACGCGTATTTCAAATAGAAAACGATCCTGTTTAATTTCGTCCACGCAAGTGGAGTATAAACAAATATGAATTTAAATATTTTATTTCTGACAATTTAATTTATTAAATCAGTCAACAGTGGAACCATTTTCTGCAAAAGTTGTTATGATTTTATTTAAAATAATATTATTTAAATACATGCATAAGGATGATGTAAATGAAATATTTTTATTAATTTACTATTGCGAACGAAAATTAAGTAAATGTAAATATTGGGCGACGTTTCATCGCAGAAAAAAATAATGTTGTCTGAATGTATCAAAGGTAAATAGAATTGTCCAAACTTGACAATAAAGTTTGCAATGTTTAACCTAAAATCTACTAATTAGACACTTTATTGTCAACATATAAGCATACATATATATATATATAAATATATATATTAATGAATTTGAATGTATACGAGGCATTGAATTATTTTATTTTACATTAAGGATATTCTAGGGATTAGATTATATACAAAATTCGAAAATAAATATTTATATTGTTTCAGGCACGAATGCATACAATTTCATAAAACCCCTTAAAATTTATTATTAAAGTTAATCGTTAACAATGCATCTGACCTATTCGCATTATTGTTATTAAAATATACATTATATTGATTGAATCAAGTAGGAAATTTTACACCGATATTTATGTTTAATATATATATAAAGTTAATTTATTTAATTATATTAATTTAAAACCCTGTTATACATAAACATGAATGCAAATGCACGTTTTAACAAAATGACTATTTTATGCAGGGGTTCTCATTATCATTGAAATGTAAATTTTAGTTTATGAATAACAAATTGAAAATAAATTATATTATTATAGAACGATACCGCTAAATAGAAGCATTAAAATACTACGTTGAAATTGCGGGTTATCACCAATATATCGTATTTGCTGATTTAAAATACTACGACTTTTGCGTCGACTGATTTTTGTAAGAAATATACGCGAACTTTTTTTTGCATATTTTGCCTCATTATTTAACACAAGGACGATCCTTTGTTCATATTTTACTCCAAATTTATATATCAGGCTGTGTTTGAATTAAGCGCATTGAATTCGAAACGTACATAAATATACTTATCTGTTATCAGCTTCGATTTCGCATAACTTGCTAACCGAGTTGTAATTTGCAAACATTTTGTACATTATGACACCGTTATGTTAAAATTGGCGATGTAAGAATAACTAATGAAATATGGTAAACAAAACAATTTGGTAGAGAACCGGATGTCGCTTGAGTTAGCGTATACTTGTGGAACAAAGTTGCCGGCAAATAGTCGGATTCACAGTCGTATATCATTCTGACTACGCGTATACATCTATTCGTGTTGCCAGTTGTGCACACGGCCATGTCGGCTTAGTCCAGAACACGAGCCGAAACGGGGGTATACTGAAACGATAGATCACATAATTTCCTTCGCACCAGCAGCGCTGCCTTTTTCCTCGCCATCGTCTTAAAGAACGAAACTAATTGCCAGCGGTAATTAATTTGAACTAATCGATGCATCCTATCGGCCAGGAAGCTGCTTTAACAATCGCAATAAAAAGTTTAGCGCAACGCTGTAACAGCGTTTAGATAGCGCTATTTTTGGTTCACGCTGGAACACGTTTCAGTCGCGAGTGCATTTAATGGTTATATAAGTTGTCTAAAGGTGGGTTTCAACCATGTAATTAGGACTATTGCGTCTGCGAGGCGCTTGAATGGAAATTAGATAAATATTGATGGCGAAATAAAGCTAGCTGCGATTATTATTCATTATCTCGAGCAAAGAGGAAATTCATTTGAACTAAATAGTTATTAAAGATTGGACTAATATCGAAGTCATTATAGCCGAATCCAGAAAGGTGCTTTGGAACGAAGAAAGCCGAAGCGCAAATGAAAAACAGATGTTTAATTTTAACCATCGAACTCCAGTTATTTTTCATTCGGACAAGAATTGTATTTAAATGGGTTCTTTCCATTTGTGACATGAAATGCATTTTTAGTTTCTCTTCAAATATAATTCATAGTCACAAAGTTGAAGAAAAGACGTCACATGCGAGATGGAAACTCTAAACCTGAAAACCTGCGCATTTCTAATAGAGACCACGCTTGAATTTATGATAGAAGTTTCTCAACGGCGTAAATACGTCTCGGTTGATTGTTGCTTTTGTTAGAGCAACCTATTTGACAAAAAATTGTTTTGACTTATAACCTACTTCGGAATTATTTTTACAAAAAAAAAAGAGAACATTGTTTCCGAACAAGTTATTCTTTATATTGAAACATTTCGTAATAGTAATTTGAACTTGAAAAACAGAATCAAATTTAAAGTACTTTTTATTGGTTTTTTTTCCACCTTTACTGTGGAGCAAAAATGTACGTAAGAATTGCATGTGCGAAAAAAGAAAGATGCAGAAACGAATGAAGAAGTTCAATTGGGTGTGGCTCTGAATAAGCGTTGAAGAGAGAAAAAAAGAAAGAAAAATTGTAGAAAGTTTGTAGTCGCGCTAAAGTCGAGGTCACGTAGCGAGTCGTTCGAGATTACGCTGGATTTGGGTAATCGTCGATAGGGTGTCGTAAATTTCGACAAATCCGCAACTTTCATTTTTTGTGGCCAAACTAACCGTACGTACGTCACATATTTAAACGTATTTCTTTATTTTTGTTTCTCTTCGTTTTAACCTTTGATGCAACAGACTTTGCTCAGTACTGCGCTGATTGATTGTACCAAAGCGGCTCGTATTCGTTACCGTCTCGAATGGAATCGCTTGTACTGAGACGATTAAACAAGAAAAGGGTGGATCCCACGATGATTGGTTACAAGGAAAGGAACAACTCTTTTTGTCGACTTTTTTTATAAATCCGGCTTTATTTGAAAAATGTTTGAAAATTGTTTAACGTAAATTAATTAGTAATATACATTCGTCCCTTTTTAACGTTTTTCTAATCTGATTTTAGGCAATAAAATTTCTGTGTTAGTACTAATTACGTTTATAATTAATAATAAATAATTTCATTAGTAAATAATTGTATCAGTTATATTATTATAATGGCAAATAGTATATTGTATATTGGAAGAGTTTATGTTGTGCCTTGAGATGAATATATTGTGAAATTTAATATCAGGCTAATTGTTTTCGATAGTTTTAAAACAAATTTGACAACCTAGTGAAATTTACTATTATAGATATAGGCAATCTAGTTTAGTTGTAGATGATATTGTACGCAATCTATAACTTTTGTTAACGATTCAAACGATAAAATTGACTATTGTAATAGTTTTACTTTATAGAATTTGTGTGATGATTATTATTAATTTAGTCATTCGATGTAATAGTTTTGGAACCTATAAAACATAAATATTAAATATTTAGAATGCATCAAGTTATAATTGTTTTAAAAAAAATAAAGTGCAACGCGTCATATATAAATACCGTATCTCATCATTCGGTCAAATATTTGTTTTAATTGAAAATTCATTACGCCGTGAATATTATTTTTGTTACAACCATTTTTCCCATCTTAGGGTTAGAAAGAAGAGCAATGGAAATTAAAGTGATCTCAATTTACATATTTGCAGTATACAAAGAAATTAATTGCTCAAGATTCACGGCATTTCATTTAATTTGCGTTTAATGCCGAGTTTATGTTAGATAAAACATTCACATATATATATTAAATGTTTGATTTTCCGTGGAATATTATAAAATTATAATACGCGAAACGTTAAAGTTGCAAAGATACAATTACAAATACAAAGCGGATAATACATACATATACGTATATATATATTGACAAATATATACATAACGCAATTGCATATCGTAAACGAATGATTACAACAACTTTTATGACAGATCGTTATTGTTTTGTGTTTTTGGTTACAATTAACTACGATAATGTTTGCAATAAAATTAATGCACTGGCCTTAAGGGTACTGTTGCGATACCAAAAGACCACCAACGAAGATGCGAATGCAAAAACAAGCGCCTGTACCGAGATCATCACGACATTCATCTGTATTCCTTGCGGTGCGCGAGATTTGTTGATCCGCGCAAGTCCATGCACACACAACGTACACAAGTGCAGGACTTGTATTATGACTACTCCATCTTTCTACGTAGCGTCACGCGAGCGCCATACCCGATCCATAAATTAGGTTGCCGCATCGTAGCGAGTATATGCCAATATCATGACAAGTCTCGCATCCGATTTCAGAGGAACGGAGGCTCTAGCCAGTCGCCCCGTGTTTCATTTCGGCGTACATGCACGCCTGCCGCTCTTACGAAATATACGAGCATACTCGATTTTGCTGCCGTCCCGTCTCATCCCACTGCCCCCCGCGCGACTGCCCGTCATCCCAGTTATAGGAACACTCGCTCGCTCAACAATCAAATCGATATCGCGGGAGTGTAAAATGGAACTGTACGTTTGGAGTTAAAAACGAGAGGGAGGGAGCGAGAGAGAACGCAACAGCAACAGAGAAGGCAAGGGAAAAAAGTGCAAAAAACACACGATAATAATCGACCGCTGAGAAATGATGATTTATCAGTTTTGTCAGAGTTCGATTATCCAAAAATGTTGTTTTTGCAACTGATGAGTACAAGTCAATCATTTGTTAGATATTATTGTCTGACGCTGAGATTAACCGGTTGGAATATCGCTGGGTCAGAGGGTTTGCGTAATTTATGGTTTCGGGTGGGTTCGATATTGGTAATATAGTGAGGAGGATATTAAGAACGCTTGGTTTTTTGCGGATGATAAAACTGAAATTAAGACTTTTTAATGCTCTGCATTTAATCAAGCATAATTTGTAATTGTACACTCGAGAAATCGTTTTTTGCTCAAACATTTTTTTTTTTTGTTCTTCTAACCAAACGCACCGATTACCCTTTATAATGAGATTAATTTATAAATAATGAAAGCTGGAATCGTTTTATATTTACAATTGTGGTATTAATATAAATTTCGTACCGCAAATTTAATATGCAACATTTCCGAATTTAATTAATTAGAATGTATTCATATTTTATGTATTAATACAATTTTAATTAATAAATTAATTCAATTTGTAAAATAATTTGAGTTAAATACAATGAAAATGCTTCATTGTCAATTTTAGGAAATTCAAATGTCAAAACTATTAATAAATATTTAACCATTATCTCGAGTGTACTGAATTAAAATTTTAACGTTTTGATAGAATGTCATTATTTAATTTCGGTGTCATCTTAATAGTTTAAACATATTTGCTTTCCCTTTCACTGCCGTCAAGTAAACGAATTAAGGTCGAGGTCAACGTGCTACGTGCAATTTGATTACAAACTGAGAATTTATTCGAATTAAATAAATAAGAAGAGCACGCAATGTAAATATAAATAATTATAAATTCAATGCCAGTATAGGTTGTCGATTGACTTTAAGGTGATGATAAGTGGCTTCATCGTTTGGTACATCATTGAGAGGATATGTGACCATTTTCTTCAGTAGTAGAAGTAGAAGTTTGGTACGGTCTCGAGGGATTGAGAAGGAAATTGTAGATTCATTCAAGAGAGAAGGAGCTTTGTTCAAAGATTCATTGCTACTGATAACTATGAGACTGATAGTCAACGATATTATATTTACATATTCGTGAATTTTACATGTATCGTAGGTAGATATGTGGTTGTTAAACGCAGATTAACTAAGTCAACCAAATGGGCAATGTTTTCTATCATATGTGAGATCATATGTAAGTTATTAGTGTAATGCAGTTTTATTCAGAATTAATTATTAATAATATTGTAAGAAATATTAAAATTATGAAAAAATTGGTATTGAATATTTATCGATTTAGAATTTAGAATATAACCGTAGAATGATATGTAGGTAAAGAGTATAAAAATCTATAAACTATACACTATAAAAATCGATAGTATAAAAGTGTCTAACTTTAAGACACGCTTTAGTACACTACTAAAACAAATGTCTTAAATCGAGACATTTTCATGCAAAATATATGAATAGTATCAATTATAAGACATTTATACTTTTATCTTTTTTATAAAAATGTCTGGATATAAGACAGTTTTGTAACGTAAATTTATAGAGTGCAGTGTAAGCAATTAACGTGGATATACCAAATTCTCGTCATCGACATTAATATGTATGCGATTACAATGCAAAATAAGCAATAAAGTGTCAGATTTAATTATTGGACATAACGTTAAAAGCGTTTTTATAAATAAATAAAATTACTTTCTTTTTATAACCGTACAAAATAAATGTTGCTATTATAAAAATAAGAAAGTTTTGGATATTGTATTAGCAAAATTATACAATCATCTTTGGAAATGGGTTCTTTTGCAACGTTGAAAATATTATGCAGATAATAACCTATACTCATTTATGACAAATTTTTATGAGTATTATTTTTTTATGTCCAAAGCTAAATGAAGATTGTAAATTGACGCTGCATCAATTATAAATATGCTTAAAATCATATAAGAAATATTTGTTCCATATCATTGGCAGATATTTGGTAAATTTTAATGAATCTTCCTTCCGTCGTTAATAAATTTTATGCATTTTTATTTAAATAAATACATTTAGAACTTGAGCAACTGTAAATGAGTGCTAATGCTTTTGAAAATATACGCCAAAATATAAGCCTTTTAATGAATTTGTATTATACTATATCATTTATTAAAAAATAAAAATTTATATAAATTTTTAAAAATAATCTTGAAATAATTATATATTCTTTAGATTTGAATAAGTGAGTATTCTCTTATTATTTTACGTTAAAGTAAAATTAGCATCAACTTATTATGCGGGATGTATATAACTGATTATAGCAATTACTTATTATACGTGAATTTCACTTATTAATATTTAGAAAGAAGTAGTACTATATTGAGGTGTAATTATTTTAGCATTTATATTACCTTAATCTCGCATATTGAAAGTAATGCCAGTAAATTTAAAAATATATTTCAAGTCAAATTAAAAATAACATAACATTTTATTAAATTTTAAAAAGCTTATTAATATATATATATATTTATGAATATAATGTAATTTTATATTTTGTTTTACACGATTTTCATGTATTATTTACAAACGTGTAAACATGAACAATGGTAATTATAAAATGTACTATTTCGAGTTCTTTAATTATATAAGTAATTCATGTAAAAATATGAATGACTTGTTACATCCTGCGATGCAACATTGGTTAGGACAATAATTAGTTATTAAAAATATCTAATTACACTCTAATACAATCTCGGAAACTGATAATATGAGGGGAAAGGAAATTTTCTGTGGATAATAAAGTAGAATGGATTTAAAAATGACTAATAAAGATTTATTAAAACTAGAAATTATTTATATAAAAACGGACATACATTTTGGAGCCGGACACCGAGTGTACCCGGCTCTATTGCAATAGATAAAACTAAACGGCCTAAACTAACACGCGGGGACAACTACTTGGGACAACGGACTTATTCTTAAGAGAGCGTGTACAAAAATGTTCGAGTTTAAATACTCGTTATCATCTGTTCTAGGCCGTTCGAGAATTTTCTAGAAACATATTTTCTAATACATTCTAGTATTATAGAAATATAAGTTTTTTGAAAAAGGGAATAACATTTTTTTCTGGACACGTGTTTTACAATCTTCATGACACGTTTCGAGCGTTTGGGCTAATAAAGAGTAATAAATTGTGAAATTCTACATAACAGTTTTAATATCGTACTTTCTCAAATAAAAATTTTTAATATTTATTATTAATTTTTATTTGTATTTTAACAATTCAATTGTTTATATATTTTATACAATATTTGTTTTTGGTTAGTTATATAAGTTATTAACAATGATTTGAATAATGCCAACATATAAGATTCATGTCAAAATGAATCTTATGAGTTTATTAATTATTTATTAATATTATATATAATTTCCTGAAGTTTTAGGGCTATATTATTTTTTCATAATTATATATATGTATGTAAACGAGATGCGTAGCATATCGTAACAGACTATAAATATTTGGCTGGCTCTAAAGATCACGTAATTTGTATGATGATTCTGGAAGTGGAAACAATTTCAAACGTATACAATTATTGTAATAACAAATTTTTTATTATTTTAATAAACTTTTTTGGTAAAATTTTACCTGATATTTATATTCAATATAAATTTAAAAATAAGAATAGAATACGTTTTTAGTTAAATCTTTTATAGAGTTATTAAATTAATTATTTTTTGATAAATTATGCGGATATATGTATTTTGTTCAATTCTTAAAATTTCAGTTTCAATAATACAGTTTTATTATATTTCTTTGGTTATTATGTATATATATGCTCTCTAGTGCAAATAAGACATTTACTATTTAGGTGGATTTTTTTAAATCTTTTTGTCTGAGTTCCAAGATCGTATTTTACAGAGCTGTCCTCAAATATAACATTAAACAAAGTATGCTTTTTGGGACAATCTTTAAACACAACACTTGCATTAAATTTAATATTGAGTAAATTTCAAACAAGATGTATTCAGTTTATAGTTACTAATACAATAAATAAATAAAATAAATGTTTATAGTTACATTTATATAATAAGATTACTGATAAAAACTATAATGATCTCAACTTTAGTTGGATTCAAAATCATAAGTATACGAAAAGTGTTAAAGTTAAGGTAAGAATACTTTTATTTTATACTTATTCATATATTTGTTTTATATAATTTCATATTATTTTACTGCGTAGTACAATTTTGTATAATTTTAAAGTTAATTTACAAAAATATATATCAATATTGCTATAAGAATTCCTAATGAACGTATTAATAGTCATATAATTTGCCAGATATTTGAAAGAAAGAAAATGACTTAAAAAGCAATATCTTTATACATGGCGTGACGTTAAAATGGTGACGTTGATAATACAAGCGAAATGTAGCTGATTCATATGTCTGTAGACTTGCAAACTTTGGAAGTTTTGACTTCCTCACTTTCCTATTAGGTCATCACTTCCGGATTCTTCATGTAATTTAACTTTTACAAGTGAAAATATTGGAGGTCCAAGCAATAATCCACGAAAGCAATTTATTTTAGAACAAATGAGCATGATCACATATAAATTATATATATATATATATATATATATATATATACATATATATTTGTATTATATATTTCTTATTTTTATTTATATATTTATATAAATAATATATAGCCTGTCTCTTATACACACATGACACTGCCGACGATCTTTCACGTGTAGAGCCATCTGTGGTTCTCTTCGCTCACAATACACAATGCAATAGCTA
>JABFQC010005896.1:0-11227 GCA_022817085.1 Psilanteris sp. ZL-2020 | reverse complement strand
GTTATATATTATGTTTATATTTATATTCTTAATCTGTTTACAAACTTCTGAACTCTTGAGATAAAAGGATCTTTTTAAGAATGCGAAAACTGTTATTTTATTATTAAACTAAAATGTTAATACAAGTCGTGTGTACGAACAGTTTTATAGATATTAATAACGAAAGAAAAAATTATATTTATAAACGATTGATTAAATCCTATAATTAACAAAGTATAAATAACAAGCAATATGATCACAGTAATAAAAGCTGCGAAGATAAAACAGCTGATTATATGTTAGAGATCACGTTTTGTTGGTAAAAATATATAGTTTAAAATATCAACCCTGAATTAGTCAAATATAATTATATATAATTTTTGAAGTTATTATATTTTATTCGTAATGGATTTAAAATTATCATTATTATGATAATATTAAAGAAATTGAGTAGCAAATGTAAAAATTAGTATTAGTGTCATACACAATATATATATATATATATATTATATAAAATGTATTTAAAAAAATTTCATCGATATTTAATGCTTATTCTTATATAGTATTAAGTATTGTTTACAGTAAAGAAAATATTATCTCTCATTCCGTGGAGTTACGTTACACATACTATATGTGGTATTCAAAAATCAATGATATGTATAACCACGTGCATTGTAATCTGTATATATGTTTTCAGATGTTTGAATATCCTGTTCTGTAAAATATAATGTTACAAGGATACAATAATAATAATTCATAAAAAAATTCTTATCCAAACAAAATTCACCATCTGAATTTCACTATAATTAAAGATAAAAAATAATGCATTTCATATGAATTTACAAAATCGTCTTTTAACCCGATTTACAATGTATTTCACTTTTTATATTAAATATAATATGTTACATTACTTTTTATTACGTAACAATTTGCAACTAAAAATGCGTCTCTAAATAGCAGCAATTACAACAATAAAATTCGTATGCAAAAACCAAAAACGATTCAAATCAATTCTTATCAAGTTATAAACTAAAAATGATACCATTTGTATATATTATTAGAGTACCACTTGTGCAATTACATATATCTATACATCCGAATAAAATGTTTCCAAGTTATTAAAATGTAAGATCCAGATTTGCATCTACGCAATATGTAAATACGAAATACCTTAGCGTACACCTTTTTATGATCATTTTTACAACAAACACTGGTATTTGCAAACGTTTCGCGCTTTTTAACGCATATCATTTTTACGTTCGTATTTAATAATTAATTCACCAATAGCAAAATATTAAAAATACTTATACGATAAAAAGTCCGAATAATCGTTCAGCCGTTTTCGTAAACACTTATATATCACATTACGCATACAATTAGAATTCGATATTGAGAATAAAAAAATGTCTTCTAACCACTTTTGTCAGTTTGAAATTATCAGCGCACAGTTTATAAACTCAGATTCAGCAGCGTCTCTCGGCGATGCAAGATGTCGAGTATGCAAATCGCGTCCATCAAAAGGCGCATCTGTCAAGTGACGTATTTTTCAAGTCAATAAAATTCGGCCGTGAAATAGCATAAATCTATATATCGCGCTGCGCGCGTGTGGATTGTCTTTTTTATTTTTGCTTGACACATGACACTTCGCTGAACTCTATTCACGCGACACGATTGTACCAAACAATGCGAGGCGCCGATCACTCAGCGGAGCTCTTAAGTCACGAAACTTTAATATCGTAAATGGAAATAAATTTTTTCAATTTATTTTTTTATTTTATGCCTTATATATACCTATTTAAATACAACTTTATTTATTTTAAACCGATTTTCGTTTCAAAAATGGTAAAATACGAATTATATTTATTAATGACTTAATTAATATATTATTTATTACTATTATTATTATTATTCAATTAACTCAGAGTATGTAGTGTATTATAATCTTTATTTTACATAGCAATGCGTTTATATACTTTCTCAAAACTTCCCATTATACACTGAAAAAAAAAAACTATGCCGGATCCAGTCATATAATATACTTGAATGAAATTAATTATAAAATTAAATTCGTAATTGATATATAGTTAATATAACTTAAGTTGAAAGCAAATGAAGTATTGCAAAAATTGTTTTAATAATCTGAAAATTTAAGGCAACTACACGCATATAGTAATGTTTTGTAGAGACAAACAAATTTTATTTCATTCAACATAAAGTTTTGTTGTTATTTAACTAAACAAATAATTTTGTCAACAAAATATGATTCAACTTCGATTATTTTTTCCTATTGTTGATGTTTTTTATTTGAATCAACAAGCTAATGTTGTAAAAGCATGTTAAATGTTTCAGTAAAAGTGTAAATATTCACGAAATATATTTTATTCAACTCATATACTTCACCGACAAATTAACAAAATACGCTTAACAAAATAATTTCTTCAATTCAACTATATCATTTCTGTGCGTGTATGTATAATTATATTGTATGTAATTAGAAAATATTTTATTATTGTTGTTATCACGTTTCTGATTCCTCATATGACAGTTTCGATAGTGTAGTTGGTTAAATGTTTATTTTTAGTATTCTTTAGGTCCTTCGATCGAATCTTGATTGTCAGAAATTTGTCCATAGTTTAATAAACAAAAATTATTTATATGTAATAAATTTTTGTTATTTTAAGTAATATTTAAAGAAAATAAGGTGAGTCAAATAGATGTCGAATAAAATTAAACGATATTTATTTTCTTTCAGAATATGATCCATTTTTTACAATTAAATACAACAATTAATTCAACCCTTGATATATTAATTTTGTAATCTTACATGTTATAAAAACATAAAATATATGTTTTTTTCAATATCATTCATTTATATAATTTTATCCATTTCACATCATCGTATGTGTAGATTTACATTAAATTGACTTTTTTCTGAAATTGAATTATATAATCAAGATAATGAATTAAAATAAAAACTACTCGCATTAGTTCTGTGATAAGTATTCAGTTTTTTATAGTTGATATATATTATATATATTATATATATATATTATATATACCAATAAATAATTGATATATATATATAATAGAATATTATTCAATTTATTTGTAATATTTTACTGATAATATATTGTCAAGTCATAAATACAAGTATTATTTGCATAATTAAATGAAAATTATAATTATATACAGTGAAATTTCGTCGGACATAAATGATAAGTATAAAAATTATAAACAAAAAAATTAAACAATTAAACAAATTTAATAACTATGTCTAATAATTAATTACATAAGCTAATCTAATTTTTACTATACATATAAACTTGTATAGTAAAAATCACACAAAACATGTTAAAAATTATCATTTTTCAGTCGTAATGCTCAATTAACATTATTCATGCTAATTTTTACTATCAAATTTCTCTCAGTGTAATTAATTTAATACTTTTTCTAACAATTAGTTTAAACAGCCAATATGTAAATATTTTTTACATTAATAAAAGATACACAATTTAATTCAAATAAATGCGTCATTTCTTACTATAAAATAATATTATAAAAACGAACATACCATGTTCATTGAAAAAATTTACTTTAATGATATATAACGTTTTCAAAAATTCATGATTGAAGTATAGTCTGGATTGAAGAAAAGCGTTGGCATTTTATAGATCAAACGATAATGGTATCCTACACAATGCAATTGCTCATTGCGTGTAAATATTTGGACAGCTCTGAATTTAATACCTTCTTTCAACGTTTAGGAGACTATATATATATATATATATATATACTTTAACTCTCTCTCTCTCTCTCTCTCTATGGATTAAACGACTCGCTCGAAACAACAATAAGAACACTAATTGATTATATATTAAATAAAAATTTTAATATTAATTCTTAAAAAGTGCATCTACCGATGAATGTGAATCGTGAACATATCCTTGGTTATTCTCAATGACAGAGGAAACTATTTCTCTACACTGAGAAAATGCAATTTTATAATTTACATTGTATCATTTCAAGTCTTCCGATTCGTTAAAACAATTCTGTCATCTTATTGGCCCGCATAATTACTATTTGAATTTTTAAGGGTTTTACAATATGGCATACAACAAACGATGTACATGGTTCTCCTTACAATTTTGTTTTTTTCAGTGTACCTTTCTTTATCTTATATTGTATATCGACTACATTGAGAAAAATCAAATTTGAAAAATTACTATTTATAATACGATCTTGGACTTTTAAACGACAAACCATACAATTTAGTATTTTTAGCAAAAAAATTTACGTTTTTACATAGAAAGTTACTGCTTTATTTGAAAATATTACTGGTAAACGTACACTGAGAAAAATAAAGCATGAAAAATTACTGTTTATAATACTAATTTGGGGTCATATGATCCAAATCGTCAAACTTTACTGTTTTTAACAGCAAAAAGTCACTGAATTATAATAATATATTACTGTTAAAAACAGTAAATTTTGACGATTTGTATCGTATGGCCCCAAATTAGTATTATAAAAAGTAATTTTTCTTGTTTTATTTTTTTCAGTGTAATAATGAAATGGATATTTTATGATTATTATTATTATTATTACTATTACTATTAAATTAAACAGCAATTTTTGTCCGAAAATAAAATCTTTATGTATATTTATATACCGCGTTAAATTAAAATTACAACGCATTAAAATAAAAATGAACGACCTACCATCGTGAATTGGTTTGCTGGAACTATTAACGATGTTGATATAAGCATCGAGACAGTCTTCGGAGTTAATCGTGTTCAAGTCCGGCGCTGTTGTCATTTCCAACGAATGATTTTCTAATGGGTTGAACATTGCTGATTTGTCAGGATCGCACATTCGACCCGGCGACGAAACTTGCGTTAAAGTAATCCGACTTCACCCCTCGTCATCCTAAATTTCGAAAAATGCAATTAATTCGAAGGGAAAATGCAATAGAAGGAAAACTTATTAACATAATGAAACTTAATCAGAACCTTTGACATTTTCTAAGATCGATAGGAATAAAAATTTAGGATCACCTTTTTCAGTTTTTATTTATACATTTAATTGCTTTCGAATTTAACGATATATTTTATTTCAAAATTCATATTCCAAGATATCACGTGACATCATTAAACCGTTAAACAAGAAATAAAACGCATATTTTGTTGTATTTTTATTCACCTAAAAAACTCAATTCGAATACAATTTTATCTTTCAATTAAAACCCACGCCGTATTTGTGATTATTATTAACAATAAGTGTTGACTTGTGGTTGACGCAGTTCAGTCATTAACTACAATTTATTGCATCAAATTGCCAAACCGTCGAACCCAAAGGTTAACATTGGTTACATATATACAAACCATTGCATCGAACGCAATCAGAAGCGAAGTTTGGGCTCAATTAATAATGTAAATACCTGTTGATTACGAGCAATTAAAAGTACCCCGAAACGACGGTCGGAGTCTGCATACCGAAACGCTCTAATTCTTTAAATCGTACCGATGTGTGTGTGTATATATATATATATACATATATATATTTGAACCAAAATTTGCTCTCGCGTTAAACCGCGGTATTATTATATATATGCATGAAATTTGCCCGAATCATATATTATTACGATCGTCCTCACTGCGTCGAGTTTAAAAATAGCGACGATGATCATTTGTCGCGCGTTAATTGATATCGATTATTTAAACGTAAACGAAATTGTTCCCAAACAACCGATGATTTCCGAGCCGAAATGGCCATGTTCAGGGGTGTGGTGAAATTACGAATCCACATGGTCCCTTTTCCGCGAAGAAGCAATCGAAACGCGGGAATAATCGATAGTACAATTTTGTCGTCGCAATCATATGGAAAAGTTGCGTCCCGTAAATATCTTCGGATCAATTGGGAAAGTTTGAAGGGAAAAAAAACAACAAAGAATTCGATAAAAGCTGATAACCGCGTGTAATTTATCTGATGTTAATTAATTAAACGAATAATCAGTCGCTTGATTGAAACGCGCCGATCTGATAAATTGTTAACGTTTCCAACTCAAAGAGATAATGCGAGCACGTTACTTTTATCGGGATTAATGAATGAACAAAAATTGAACCATGCGCCGCACGGTCGGTACGTCTTACGAAATGTTGAATTCTTCCTGGTTTCCGTTTTTGTTTTTATATATATATGATTATTACGAAAGTCAACTTCCGAACCTCGAAAATCGGATTCGACTTTTACAAACCGCGGATCGTCCGATGCACCGTCGACCAACGTCAACGATTCTGCGTATTTACTATATATTCGGGCATTTTTATAAACAAACGTTACACAATATCGGGGCGAGTCGAAGTCGCGGAATGAATCCGCCTTTGGTGGTTGTTGGAAGCCTACGTTTTCGCAGTCTATTTTCATACCGATCAACGTGTTTGTCGAATAAGACACGGACGTGCCGAAATTATAAATAGGTGAGACACGCGCGTTATTCCTTTTCTCAGAAGCTTACCTTAATCTCGCGATTATTCCGTCAGGACCGTCGCCTCGGATGGAGCGGGCTTATCGGGTGGGTCACGTGATATTGCGACCGAGCTCGTTGTGTCAGCAAATTTGTCGGCTCTGGACGAGAATGAATTTGGAGTTGTCACTGACGAGCGGTTACGGTAAACCGCGTGCTTCGCAGTGTATATTTGGTAGCGCGCATCGCAAAGTCGGTGTTCGCGCTGCGGCCGTTCTGCGCCTGCACCGCGACAGAAATCGCCGTAACAATTCAGGGACGGATTTCAATATTCCCGGGTGACTTGGGCAGAATTAGAAAAAAAGAAGTTCGATGTTCAAGTCGAACCGTTTTAATGGCTGTTTAATGCAAAATGAAATTTAATCGTGGACGAATTTCCGTGGAAGATTGTTATTGACTCGATGCGATTGTTATTATGACAATTGTTGATTGTTGAATAATTGGTTTTCAGGCTAAAAATTGATGCGCGTAAATTTTTGAATGCGTAAATTTGTTTGATAAAAAAGTTCGATATTGAAATATTGAAAATGTTGCAAAATGTTGTAAAAAAATGCGTTTTACGGAATACAAATTATTTACAATCAAGATTTAATGATATTGGTTTAATTGAATAAATACAATGGCAATATATATTTGTATGTATATAAAACAACATATTAATGTGATAATTTTTATCTTATCGACATCATTGAATTGAAAATATGACATGCGACTATTCGTCTGAAAAAATCAATACCAGAGAAGTTCGGTTGAGCAGTGACAGAGATTACTAAAATCGAAGTCGATAATTACAGTGGAGAAGAATGCATAGTTATCGACTTGATTTTGAATATTTTGCATCGACGTTTGTGTTGTATAAGACTTATATGTCATGATTATGTTCAGCTTCAAAAAGTCTACGTAAAATTTAATATTAGAAATGCAAAATAAATGTTCCATGAAAAATCGCTGAAAAGCAAAAAATTGTGTCGAAAATTATTTATAAACGACGAAACGATTTATTGCCAATATAAATATTCTTCCAAAACAAATAAAACTTCATTCACTATTCATATTAATAAAAAATTCATAAATATATTATACTTTTTAAACTAAAATTGTTAAGCGTGTTATCAGTTATATAAGCAATCTCGTATGTCAAAAAATAGTAACTATATATGTTAAATTTGAAAAGATCCCGAAACGCCAGAATCCGATTTATTTTGACTAATTACAATCAATATATATACATTTTTACTTATATCTGTACGAAATAAGCACCAAAATGTTTGATGCTTAAAATTGTAGAAAATGTTATTTCGCGGAGAAAAAAAGTATTAAAAATTACTCATCAAAATAGCAAATGTGTGACAGTGATGTTCAATATTGAAATAATACATAAATATTGGAAAATTTTACAACAATACACGTAATTTTTACTAATTTTATATGTATTATTTCAAAATAAAACACTACTGTCACACATTTGATAATTTATGGGTAATTTTTAATACATTTTTTCTTTGCGTGTTTAATTATAAATGTCATTTTAGCATACGATTTAAATAACCTTAAAAAATAATTGAAAACCATAAATATTAAAATCAAGTATACAAATTTAACAATTCCATTTTACAAGTATTAATTGTACGAATTTGGTTTCTGAGTCAAATTGTTAATTTCAAATTTAGGATTTATTAGGTTATTCTACCGAATTGTTTTATTATAGTTTTTATATTTTTAATTCTTTGAACATTTTACTTTTTTCAAAGTAGTTCCTTTGTATTTTACGTGATTATGTAATAAAATCATATTTACTTAAAAGTTCTAAACGTTTACTTTGAATTTGTTTTTCTTTTAAAAAAAAATCTGTAAGAAATTAACTATTCCCCTCCTCAAACAATATCACAATTTTACGAATCATAATTGTTGTAATGCATATTGTATCTTGAATGTTACGTATCTCTTATTGTAATGTTAAAACGATTAAAAAAATATATTAGGATAAACCACAGTCGCTTATAATAACATGATAACAATTGAAACCTTTTCAGATCCTGATTGGTTTACGTAATTTGACAAACATTATAATCAAAACTATAAAAATATACAGTGACAGTATAATAGCAACAACATACAACGAAGGGGTTAAGCAGCAATTGCAATAGTCGTTACATGGATGGGTGACCGTTCGTTAAAAATCTTAATTTCAAAGCATGAATTAGGTTTAAATACGTATATACAGAAATATAAAAATGTTCCCGTGTTTTGACGCAATTAAAAATCGGTGTTCCATAGCATTTCCACGTGTTACACCCACATTAGGCCCTGATTAGGTAGCCCGATGTACGGTAACAAAGCTGCCAAATCGTGACTACCCAAAAATAAATGACTCCGATTTCGGCGCGCAATCAAAGCCGCCGTCCAACCGGTCCTCACAAAACGGCCACATATCTCATCCGCCAATTTGGTACACGGGAAAATGCGTGTCTGCGCGTCAACACAGTCGCCGTTGCGTTGTTGCAATTAACGATTGGTGAATGATTAATATTCTTATCGGGATATGTTTGACCCGGGTATATTACCCTCGGACCTTTGTGCGTGCGGCTCGTGCGGACTCGCGAATAATCTGACACAGGAGCGTCTCGCGGGAAAAAAAGCGTGCAATCGAATCAACGCGATTCGACAAAAATGCACGCGCGGCGTTGAAAATACGAGAATCAATAAATCACCGCCGATTATTCAGATGATCTCGCGCTGTTATCGGCGTGCGGCTGACCCACGTTTCACCCTTCCACATTTTTTCAATTCCTCCTCGATACCCTCTCTCGACAACAAACCATAAAGTCGCGTGCGAGTTACACATTTCTTACGTACCCACGCGGAGATAACGTGATCTAACCACTAACAAGGGAAGTTGAAAAACACGCGGGACGGTAGTAAGAGTGCGACTTTCACGCAGGCAACTCATTTCATCTTTTTTATCAGAATACTTTATATTGAGCCTCGCGTGCCGGACACCACGACTAATGGGTAGGAATAATTCTTCCGTGTACGCATGAAAGGTGCGACATACTTTTTTATTCGCCGATCATAATTGCGCTTTTTTACGCCGAATCGGTTTAGACGCTCGCGGTCACGCGATTTTCGTACGCGATTTTCATTTTCAATTCTGCCCGCTCGTTTTGATTTGATTTATTCGAATAGTTGCGCGCGAGGAATTTGCTTTGAGTTAGAATCGAGATCAACGGATTATATTAGCGTACGTTCGAGGATAGGCAAATCGAGGCAACGGTTTTGTGGAAGCTTTTTCGAGCTCTTTTTTTTGGTCCACAATAACCAATGTCGGTGTTTCCATTGATTGCCATTGTTTGTTTAATTAACTTTGATCGTAAAGAATTGCTGTCTTGTTTAAATTTTACTTATGACTTTTGTAATAATAATATTTCCATGTCTTGCAACAACCGAAACCATTTAAAAATATCTATTACTGTTGTCAAAACTGAATTCGTTTAATAATGTTAATAAATTGAATTTAAAACCGTACAAGTAAATAAACTAATAGTATAGAGATTGAGAATTCGTTTAATTTATATCAATGAAATTTGTTTATCAAACAATTTTTCAACAATATTTCAAGCCTTATAATATGCGATTAAAAATGTATATACGTCAATGCATTTGCAAAACATTTGTACAATGTTTGCAACAAATGTCTTGCACAATCGTCGATGCCAATTCATGAGATTAATACTAAAAATAAAATCATAATGTATATAGGAAATATTTTTAAAGTAAATATATTAATTATCCAGTTTGAAAATATGTATATATAATAAGAATAAAAATAATTCATAAAACTTGTAAATTTGTCCAGATCGTTATTTTATTTATCTAAATAAATAAGACAATACACTTGTGGATAGTATATGTGAAATTATACGAATATCGATGTATGTATTCAATATATAATATATATTATAAGAAATCAATTATAAATTTTTGCAATCAGACTACATTTTTAAAATGTGTATTAAACCATTGATAATTATATTCATAATTATATAAATAGATATAAATAATTTAGAATACATAACATAAAAAACAGTCATAAATATATCTTACGTGTGTTGTTTTAATTTATAATAATAATATATATATAACAATAATTTGTACCGTTAAAAATAATAATTAATAATAATAATTTAAAGCAAAACAGATTATTACAATTAAATATTAAATACAATTATGAATAACCGTGTGCAAAATATGTTCACAATCACACAGATTATTTTACAAATATAATTGGTAATATATACCAAAAATTCAACAATTTAAAATTCGACAAATTTGACTGAACTTTCATTTTGTTTTACAATTTTAATATTTGTATCAATAATTTTTAATGAAATATTCTTCAACATGACATCTGAAAATATGTTAAAACCTAATTTAATATATCAAAAAGACATTGAATGCTTATATTAATAATCTTATAATAATAATCGATTATATTAATACACGCAATAAGATAACCACCTTGAAAACCATCTTAACACCAAATAGTTCCATTATAACAACATTACCAAACAAGTTTCTAAATTATAAATAGAAAATTGGAATATAAATAAAATTTGCTTAAATCCAGTGATTAAGACAATCAATATTTATACAGCATTGGAAGATATAAATTGCATAACGTTTATTCATGACTGCTTAAGTACAATATATTATATTATGTTATAT
>JABFQC010005895.1:0-11227 GCA_022817085.1 Psilanteris sp. ZL-2020 | reverse complement strand
AGATTCATTAAGTGAAGGTTACGTACTGATTCAGTACTATTATCTGAGAATCGATTTACAGTACTGTTATAGTACTAAACTGTTAGTACTACTGATTTATTACCCAGAATTCCTACTTGGGTATATAGAATATAGTAAACTTCCAATGTTTAATTTAATATCTGAAATAATTAAGTTACAAAATCAGTCTTCATTGAAATATATTCTGTTTATTATTAGCCGGAAAAAAGTCTAAGCTTACACTGTAAAAAAACATATAATTTATGTGTCTTAATTAAGACACAAAGCGACTTAATTAAGACGCCTAAGTGTCTTAATCTAATGCAAAATATTTTGTATTAAGACAGCTGGTGACTTAAATAAGTCACTTTGTGTCTTAAAATCGTGAAATCTAAGACACTTTTTTTTAACAGTGTAGATACTTGTGAAAGTAAAACGAGTCGCTCAAAATGGTTTAAGACCATTTTACAGGTGTCTGACTTAAGACTGCAAGATAATCATTTAACATGCCCAGAACGTAATTCTTTTTATATTTACTATAATTTTCAGATTACATGGCGAAAAATGTTATATTAAAAATGACTATACGTTATATGGTATTTCAGGGATTTGGAACCAAAATTTATTTTCTAAATTTTATTTCTGCAATATCTTCTAGACAAATTAGCTATATTTTATAAGACAAATTTGTATAAAGTATAGAAATTTGCATAATACTAATCGTGATATCCTTATAAACTTATAAGTGATATTTTATAATGTAATTTTTCTACTCGTTCGCTGTAAAAATAAGTATCATCACAGTGTCTTAAAAAATTGCACAAGTGTCTCGTATTAAGACAGATGATGTCTCAACTAAATCATTTGAGTCTTAAAGTAAGGCACAAACAACAACTGTTTTTCAAGTGTCTTTGCATTCAATTCTTATGCGAAAGGGCAAAATTAATATCCAACCATGTAAACGAAAAAAACATTACAAAACAATTTTTCTGTTGGCATTGTCAAATATTAAGATTTAAAAACAATCATTTCCTTGTGTTTAGTATTTAAAAAAAATTCTATAATAACCAAAGTCAAATAAAGAATCAATTACATAAAAAATAACATATAAACGATAATATAAATTTTTCATCCAAAATTAACTATATTAAATTATTGAATCGAATTTTAAATAAGCTAACAATTTTTAAGGGTGAAATCAATTTATTTTAACAGTTAAATACATTAAAAGACCGCTAATCGTGGGAGTAAAAAACTATTCTCGGTTTGGAATCGAACCCTCGTCGTCGATTCGACCATTATTCGAAATTCTAACGCTAAATTTACGCAAAAAGTGTGCCGCTTCCGCGTCGGCTGTGAAACTTCAATATTCGAAAATTGCACGTACATACGATCCGGCGATGCGGCTCCTGGAAGTCGTAAATATTGTTAACATCGTATTGATTAGCCATCTCTTTGCGCTGTTTGCAACTCAAATCCTCCATGTGTATTCGACGCTTTTCGCAGTCACGTAATAAGGTAGTTCGGCGCGATCGAAATAAAAAGTTTTTTTTTTTTTTTGTTTAAGAAGACTGAAGTTCAAATCGGCGAGCAAAATTTACGGCCCCGCTTGAATTATAAAAATTATATTCGTTGTTTTCCAATCTGCCTTTCTTCAGTTACGCTTTACGATCTGATATCTCATTAGAATAACTGCTTTTCAAAGGTCAATATTTCATTCATTCCTGACTTTCATAAGCTTCCCGCATCTCGCAAACTGGCATAATCGATTCATCTTAAAATTACAACCAGGTTATGTGTTTAATGCGAAGATTTGAATTCCTCCGGGATCCTTATTGTACACCAAAAAAAACAGGTTTGGATAACAACTTTGTATTATCGCAAAGACACGGTCGTTGTCTATAACATATACATTGAGACGTATAATATGAAAATATGTACACGCAGAAAAATGTTGCATTAAAAATGACTGAAAGTTCAGTAAATATTATGAAAAACACAATAACTCAAGGACAAAACAAAAATTCAATCAGAAAATAACGAACTTTTATTGTAAACATTGATGAATTTTCGGTATATATTTACAAACATTCATCAATGTTTACTGAAAAGTTTACTGAAATTTTTGACTGAAATTTTATTTTGTCCGTGAGTTACTGTGTTTTGAATAATATTTACTGAACTTTCAGTAATTTTTAATGCAACATTTTTGTGCTTGTATCATGGAAGTCAATTTGAACATTGTAACATAATATATAACACGAATGTCTTACTTTAAGATACAAGTAGTTGACTCAAGGTATCAGCTGACTTAAGGTGGTTCTTCAATCGATTTTGACAGATTTTGCAGATTTCGTTATATTTTTGTTAATTTATTCAATAAGTTTATTTTTCGTGTATAGCCACATTTTATCATTTCTGTAGAATTTATTTAACGTTAAGAAAATCAATTTTACACAATATTAAAAACGAAAATAGAAAATTCGTTTTTGAGGTGATAAAAGAAAGAATTTACTAATTACGTCGAGAATATCAATTGAAATTTTATATTTATTATAGAACAATAATTTCCCATCAGCAAAAAATTTGGGCAAATTCTTGCATTTTATTAAAAAGAATAATTTAATACTGCAATAAAAGAAAACACTATTCCGTTACATTAGACTTGAAGAGACCCTTAATATGCGCATCACTTGTTAAGACATCGGTGTCTTAAATTAAGACAGTTCCATTCTACTTGTTTTTGTCAGTGTCCTAAAAACAATTATAATTGAGTAAATATATTATGTAATTTTTTTGAATACAGAGTGATTGTTTTAAGATAGTATTAGTTTCAGGACAAAACAATCAAGGTTATGTTAAAGTATTTTTATTTATTACAAAACATGAAATTAAAATTTCAAACTTAAAATAGTATTTTCTCGGACCAAGGAAGTTTTTTCCCCGACCGGAGTAGAAATTCATTCTCTGATTTCAACCTCGAAACGTATATAAAATTTGACATGCATTCAAAATTGGTTCAATCAAATCACATACGAAAAGTAAACAAGAGTATGAAAATAAGAAAAAAAATAGAACTTTTAATATAAAAACATTATATTTATTTATAAAAGTTTTAACCAATGCGTTTAGTATTTTGAAATTGATTAATAATCTTAATAAGATAAATTTATAACATAAAGAAAATAACGTAGGTTCTAAAGTTTGAAAAGAGTTAAAATAATATCAAATGTGGAACCAATTTTGAATCTCCTTAACCATTCACCTTTAACAAGTTTAAAGCAAAAGAGTTTAAAGTTTAAAAATTTTCAAAAGAGTCTTAAACTTAGACCCGGGAAACGCCATCTATTAAAGGTTTGAAGGAATATTTTAAATGTAACTCGAGTGGACCAATAGTTGCGGAAATTCGAATAATTTCTGTTGCTGTTAAATAATTATTTTTAAATATTATAATTGTTATACACTATAAAAAAAAAATGAAACAAAGAACTGTTTATTTAGACAAAAACAACCAAATTGAATATAAAATAAATAACATTAAATATAAAAAATCAAAATTAGTTTTTTTGATTTTCAATGTTTCTTGATTGGTTAAGATAAATGAATGTAGCAATATGATTGGTTAAGAAGATTACTATATTAAATATATAGTCAAGGTTATACAATATCATATAGTTTCAGTTATTACAATACAGACTGTTTCTGGTACAATATGGTTTTCTCAGTGTACCAATTAAAATAAAAACAAAATAATAGAAATTTACTATACGAAAGATTTCAAAAGAGAAATATATACGTCAGAGGATATCTTTCATATCATAAAATTTCATTCAGAGAAATTCTTAAATGAAATTCATAATTTGATTCATTTTGCACTGCATTATTTCAATCAATTACAAAAGTTCAAGAGTCAATGCGAAAATGGCCGAAACAACGCGCGTCTTATAAATTTGATTAATCGAATTTGCCGATGCAAATTTAACGAGCGTCTCCGGTGATCCCATTAGTCATTTTCGGCGATGTTTATTTGTCACGTGACAGACTCAAACCCTCCGTTGGAGCATTCGGCGATAAAAATGAACGCAAAACACATTTCTGCGGGAACGCGATGCCCGTCAATTATGATTCGCTACAATCTCGAGTTAAGACAGTTAGTATCTTAAGATGACGCGCTCGAGGGGACTATTTCTGGCAGCGCGTTCTCCCGCAAAAGTCTCGTTTTGTTTCTGGGACAATGCCTATGTTCTAATTAACTTAATTAACTTACGGAGAATTCACTCGCACAATAGACACTTCCACCCGAGGTGGCCAAAATAACGTTCCGTGACATTCCAAAGACGACGCAGTTTTGTTTCTCCCAGGTTCTATCTCGGTTGAAATGGACCAAAGTTGCTTTAATCAGTTTTACGACGTCAAATCGTAATATTAAACACGAAATATGAGCGACTAAAATCAACGCTGAATCGATTGTTACCGATTTGCACCGAGAAAAGAATTTTTGTTACTGTTATAAGTACACGCGTGGAAAAATTTAGTCTGGTCATAATCCTGCAATAATCTGGTATACAATCTCTAAATAGTCTGGCAACGAATTGGTAAATTGTATGGCCTGACGTCTGGCTAAAGTCTGGATTTGGTCCGGTTTCGCCTGTATCCCAAACGAAATTAGTATGGCAAAAGGAAAAATGAATAATAACGTTAAAGAAATAAACATTAGACGATATCATTGTTTTCATCATTTGTTTGGTAATATTTGACATATTTTTAGAATTGTCTAATCACAATTTATCATATTATTTACATTTTTGCCCATTTTTCCTACTTTTATTATTTAATTTGGTTAAATTTCTAAGATTATTTTTTTCAGTATACGTTAAAAATTACTGAAAGTTCAGTAAATATTATTAAAAACTGTAGAAAAAGATTTTTTACTGTAAACATTGAGGAATTTTCGGTATATATACCGAAAATTATATATTTACAAACATTCATCAATGTTTATTGAAAAGTACGGTAATTTCTAACTAACTGAAATTACGTTTTGTCCGTGAGTTACTGTGTTTTGAATAATATTTACTGAACTTTCAGTAATTTTTAATGCAACAATTCTCTGCGTGTAGTGAGTTAATTGAACTAATTATATATTTGAATTCGTAACTATCTAATGTTATATATATACATATCTCAATATGCAAAAACACTAATTGAAAATTATATAGTAATATATAATAAAATATAAAAACCAAATATGATAATAATAATTTAATGTATTTGTTACTTGTAGTAATAATTAATTTCATTTTATATTTCATTTTAATAATTTATTTTTATTTTATTTTTTAATAGAATTTTTTTTTCCGTATAAAGAATTTAACCTTATTAAAATTATAACAATTATTATAATTTTATAATTTCTTTTAAACAACAAATATGGAGAATATTAAATAAAGTAGTATATATATAAATATACACAGGCAAGGCATGTCCATAGTACAGCCGTCTAATAGACTCGGAATGTCGTACATCAGAATATACTACTTGCGCAGACCCGAGTTAGGCACATAGTTTCTCGCAAGAGGTTTGAAATTCCGACTGCAGCATACATCTTATTAACTTACATACATGTTAAGTGCGGTATTTGAAGATTTATAAAACGACTGTAGATGGCAAGATTTATTATATACATGACATAAAAATATATTGTTTACGTTGCGTACAAAAAACTTCATTCGAATATACACTTAAAGACATAAATGACGAAAAATTACTATTTGTATCCTTAATTTGGAATCATAAAAGAAAAATAATAATACTTTATGTTTTTATACGGAAAGAAAAAAGTATTAAAAATTAATCATAAAATATCAAATGTGTGACAGAAGTGTTATATTTTGAAATAATTTTTATTATTTCAGCAATTTTGACGAAAATATGTGCAATAGTTACTAATTTTTAAGTATAATTTAAAAATAGTACACTACTGTCACACATTTAATATTTTGCTAGTAATTTTTAATACAATCTTTCTTTCCGTGTAAAAGAAAAAAGCAACTTTTTACATAGAAAAATACTATTTTATCATAATATATTACTTTTAAAAATAGTAAATATTATGCTTTTTCTCTTATCATTCCGAATTAAAGATGTACTGTATATCTACTATTAAAATCTAATTCTTGTATCAACAAAACTTTTTACCATAAATTATAGCTTAAACTCCCAAAAAAACCATTGTTCTCGATACCCAACTATCTGCAACAAAGTGATACGATTTATTGAACCAAACATTTAGTTGGTCATATTTTAACTAAATAAATTTGCTTCCGTCAATCGAACTTCATTTAACAGAATCGAACACGCGCGAGCGGGACGACAATACGGCTTTTCCACTCTCGGGCGCAAACGGCACTGCGAAGCGAAACAGAGGTTTTATGTGACAGACGTCCGATCAAATTCGCGCCGTAAAGTTCGGGACAAAAATCGTGCCGAATTAGGAACCCTCGCGCGGAGAAATTGCAGGGCCATTTGCATTCAAAACTTGTACATTTTGCGCGTTACGTATACGAGACTGAAATTTACGGCCCCGGTGTAGACAAGCGAACGCTTGTAGCGCCACAAAAGCGGGTAAACATGACTGCCGGATTTAACTGTATTTCTTTGAGAACGCACGGCTGAAAGTTGCCTAGTTTATGGGGCACAGTTAAGCGCAAATTAGTGTACGTGTTTCCATAGATGTGGACAATTTCGAAAGTCATGCTATATTGGAACAAATTTACACATCCCTCTACAAGGGAATTACATTTTGTTGACTGAAAGCACGTTGCACGGTTTGAAATTAATTTATTAGACATTCATTTTCGTTGATAAAAAGTTATTTCGCGCGGCGTTGAGTTGCCGGTTATTTTATGTATATCGAATAAATAAATATGTAATGCGGTCGTGGGAGAAAATCCGAAAATCAGTGACAGTTTATTAAATATAATTAAATATACAACGAACGAAACGAAAGTTCTGTTATAAATAACCGAAATGTACGGGTCAACAATGATGAATGTTTGGAAACACAAAGTTTACTTGTTTTTATTTCACCCAATTTTTGTTCTTGAGTTGGTTTGTGTTTAAGGTCATTCTAGCGGGATGTACAAAGTCGTTTTTGTAAAAAAAATATAAATGTAAATATACTTGGTTTTACTGTATGTGGCATAAAAGGTGGTTGGTCGAAATTTGTAACTTAAAATTGATTCGTTAATATATTTGTTTTTTTTATTATGAATAACTTTTTAATTGAACTGTCGATCGACACAAAATTTCGTTAAATAAATCACCGTGAACAGAGAATGCTTTATTACATTTTTATAAATATCGTAAGAAGACAAACGTAACAATGTTAAAATAATTATAATGCAATTCCTATGTTTAAATTATTCCTACATAAAACTAGTTAAAAATTGAAATTAGTAATCGCAATTTGTTGAGAATGAATCTGTCAACAATGTCCAACTTATTATATAGTGAAATATTAACATTTAATTTATAACATATTTGCAATTTGTGACATTTGTAAGAAAATAACAAGTCAGTGTTATTATTATCTTAATAATGTTTAACCTTTAATTTTCATTCGAGTTTGTTTCATATTTACTGCACAAAACATGTTATTTCATGTAGAATTATATTGGCATTTACAACGTGTTAATAATAACAAAACCGATTCTTAAAACGTCGAGCTCTCTGTTTAGTTCCAGGAATACGTTCGAACCGTTTTGTTTACGACGCCGGAACAATGATACTTTATTGTGCTTCGCAACGGTGCTGCTTTATCGTTTAAAAACTAATCAACCGTGATATACAATATACTTAGCGCAGTTGTTATTATTTTCTTTCGACTGTAAATAACGCGCGTTCGCTAATAAGACCATTTTTACTTCTCTGTAAATCAATTGCAATTAGCTCTCAAAAGTGAAATTATGTTTTCCGCTTGTTCGCAAAATATTGTATAAGGGCTGAATCGCAAATGTATTTTTCAAACAAAATTGAAATTCAACGAAGCTTTGTAAAATGATTTAAAAACTAATACAAAACAATCGGGAATATCGTCCGATGAATTATTATATATATTTGACCGATGAATTTTCAGCGCAACAACAACGAAGCAAAATTCATCTTGTTCGGTGTAATGCCGTTATTTTCGAAGTGCAAGTTAAAGATTACACGCGCCATTTTGGCATGCATATTCCGCCCACGCGACCCACGTCTGAATATCAAATGACCCCCGATGGCCATTGCGTTGCCTCGAAAATTGAATCTAACATTTTTCGGTTAAATTCGTATAGTCGTTTATTAAATTCTGGGTTCCTCAAAAGAGCGTTTCCAATGCGGTCGTCATGATTCTGCATGATTTATTGCAGCACCAGTAACAGCTGCACTTCCTCCGTTATGTATTTGGTGTCATTATTGGTTCTGTGTCGTTCTGGAAAAATATATTGGCACGTTATTAAATTCTTGCTTAATACGATGGAATAAAAGTAAATAGACTGCGAACGAAATTTATAGGCCTGCGTGTATACAGCACCTACGTTTATCCCCTAGTTACGGGAAGCTTGCGAACTATATACAATATATTTTAATCATTTTTGATATTCATGCAAGGATTAAATTGTACGGAAATTTATAACTTGTCGCCAAAGGTGAATCAGTATTTTTGTCTGTCTATCTAGACGGCTGTTACGAATACATTTTTGTTTCTTATAAAGTTATACCGTGCATGAGAATGGCGATTAAATCGAATGATATAATGTTCTGGGGTATTTCAATGGTCAGTGAAGATTGTGCTACGAGCGTTTTCACCAGAATTTAGGGCGTTTTGAAATGTGCTGTCTAATTAAATTAATTTACATTTACTATTTATTTAATATATATTTTTTCACTTTGGGAGAATGTTATTTTGTAGAAGAAATTAATTTTTGGCTTTTATTTTAGATGTACCGACGTTTCTTGTTTTCGAAGTGACGCAGAAATCTGTTGTGACCGCCATTTTAGAAATTTCGTATATGCTTGGTTATGAAAATAACTGTTTTGGAATATTAGAATATCGTAAACAATAATGAAATTTGTTTATTACAAACTCATTTCCATTGCGTTAGACTTTAATGTGAAATAAAATATTTGCTGGAACGAAATTTAAAGTATTCGTAATTCATATTTTGAATTAATCAAAATATGTAATCATTGTTATATGCGAAAAAATAGAATATTTTTTGTGTATTATAATGTTACTATAACCTGTCACTGCGTTTTTTCATCGCTTTATAAATGCCGTGACAATTTTCAGCCGTGATAAATTATAAAGAATAATTTTTCTTGCAAATATTACTCTTCTGGAATGATAAAGGAGATTGATTTCATTGTTTTGATATATAATGTAATGTATTCGCTTTTTAATTAAAAATTCTTTCATATGATACTGAATGATTTATTTTACCGTCTGACCTAATATTATTTCACCGAAAATAGAATTATCGTTTTCTGAAATTGTATATAAATAAAAAAATCGATAAATTAAATTTTTGTATAGGAAACCAGTGTGAATGGAAAAAAACGTTCAATTAATTGATTTTAATAATTATGTACCCTTCTTTCATAAACGTGGTGGGATTTTTTTTCCTTTTGAAAGCTTGAAATAACTATGTTACTTTTTGAGATCAAATCCATAGAAAATCGAAGAGTTATGATAATCATCTAGGAACTAAATTTTATATCTCTTTTTTGACGTGCATCCGTTCTACAACTCTGGGAAAATATTTCATTGTGCAAAAATTGATATACAATTCACACCGCTCACATATTTCTTGTATTTTTCTACACCTCACAAGCGACTTAGAAATCTATGGTCAAATAACATATTGAAACACATTCTCCGAATTTGAACCTTTCGTTTTTCAATCTTTAGTTTTTTCTTGGTTTACTTTTCAATGTGTTATTGTCATTTTTTTATTAAATTTTAATTTCTGATTGATCACCACGATTAGATAATCCTATGGTAAAGTATTAGCGATAACTCTACCGATTTAGGGTGTATTGGTTTTATAGTATACAGTTATTCTATTTTCATTTAAAAAAAAACTTAAATCGATCCTATAAAGCTGGGAAAATTTCACTATACAAAAAATTATTACGCAAAATCATGAATTTGCGTATTTCAGGCATTATACTTTATCTCACCTCGAAAACGAGTTTGATTTTTTCAATTCAATTCAAGATCAAAAAAGCAATTAATTATTATCATATTTTTTAAAAAGCGAGAAAATACATATACGATTCGTTTTTTATCGTTATCTTCAGTATTCGTTTAATAAGTAAACAAATCTGCAATCATCGGTAATCGTGACTAAAATTTCATCTCCAGGCTCCGAACATAATTTGTCAAATGTCATCCCGATACACGCCTATTTATTATGCAGACATAAAAAATCGCAAATAACTGTTCGGACGAAGCCAAACATCTCGTAAATACGTCGAAGGTAGTTTACGGTAGCCGAATATCGCTGATGCTCATTTGCTCCCTAACGACCAACATTTTTCGCTACTATGCAGTTTCTATAATGGGTCACGCGATGCCACTGCCGCTTCGATCGTCGAGAGTGAGTCATTTCTTTGAACCTGTAGGGCACCTGGCTCGGCTCCACTATCGATGATTTAGGCTATTGAGAAAGTGTAAAACTTGATAGCAGGATTCCAATAACGGGGGATCATTTTCCTAGAACGTATGCCGCAGGCAGCAGGCGCACGCGACGTCGGTCTCCAACCAGATAACAGTAATCATCAAGTTGGGGCGTTGTCGTATCCCTTGCATAAAGTCGAGGATGAAAATTTATTGCCAATACTACATATTAGAGACTGCAGTTTATCAGTTGCTGTTAATACCGTTTTGTACTACTTCTCATGGGTGTATATTTACGAATATGAATATTAATTACACGTTTTTATTGATATCAATGTACGTGCTGGAAAACGTGGGACTAATTATGGAACGCGAAAGGTGTTTTTTTTTTTTTTTTCATTTTTTGGTATATAGACTATAGGCGTGTAATTTATATACTTTTATGGGAAATAATTTTTGTTATTTTGGACGAAAAATCAATGTTGATAGACAGTAAACTAGGATATGGTTGTTTTTTTTTTTTTTCATTGATTTAATTTTCATTGATTTAATATTCAAATAAAAATC
>JABFQC010005894.1:0-11227 GCA_022817085.1 Psilanteris sp. ZL-2020 | reverse complement strand
TAACCCCTCCTTTTAATTTCCTTTCATTACATATAATCAATTTCTGAGATTGTTGGGGTGTAATTAGTTGTTATTATTAACGGCTATTTATTGTCCTTACCAATGTTGCATCTCAGGATGTAACACTGGGATATATTCGAAAATACTATAAAAATTAATATCATAAATATTAAAATATTCAACATAATCTGAATATATTATGATGAGCGATTTGCTACATTTTATAGCAATTTTTCTGTACTAATTTCCTCGGTGCAGTATTAACACTATAGAATTAAAATTTTCACTACGAATCATACTTGTGTCTTACTTTAAGACACGAACGTTTTAATTAAATAAGATACACTTAATTTAAATTAGGACACTTTTAATATATATGTTTTTGCAATGAATTGAATTCAGCAATATTTATAATCGATGATCTATAAAGAACGAACATAATCAGAGATTACGACAATATATTTAATTAAATTTTAAATTTAATAAATCTAGTTTTCGTATAAACCTATATACAATCAATATTCTTAAGCGTGAAACAAATCAATTATTACAAAAGTTTACAATTTAATTAAGGATGTCTTTTACGTGTATATAAATGAATGAATGTATCTCTAATGATTATTTACATAAAGAAAAATATTAAGTACACGTTAAGATAAATTGTGAGATAGGAGTGAATTAAGAAAAAATTATTTAGAATCAATAGAAATGGTATTTAAATCTTAATTTCCTCTGAATCTTACAAACATACAGTAACCACGTAAATAAATGTACGTTTATTCAATCGTTCACCTTTACTTGAACTGTTAGCTGTAACCTTACTGTAATTGACATATACGTTACTTAAGATGTCAGCAATAGCACTCTGTTGAAACAACATGACCTTAATATTAACCCTATGTAATTTTTAACCTTATTAGCATTCGCAAAATGCAAAAAAAATACGAATTATAGAATTCATTTTAATTATTCGTCCACGGTATATAATGCAATGATTTATTACTGGTATTGTGCTAAATATTATTTGAAAATTTGCATTGAGAAACATATTAAAACAACTCTTCTAACTCACAGTTTGCTATTTTCGTGTTATCAAATTCAATTTATTTGCAATATTTCTAATGTCATGATAACAAATACGATAATAAAGAACGTTTGATCCAATTTGAACCACAGAAATGATTGTGAAATTGTAGCAGTTTCATAAGGTCCCAGAAACGTGCCTTTTATAAGTCGATATAGAGAAGGAGCAGTAACTCGATCTGAAGGAGAAACACGCCAGTATCCCGTAGAGACGACAACTAGTCGGCGAACTAATCACTGTTGGCTGACGTTCTTAGTTCATCGTTAAGCGAGAGTCTTTTGCGATCTAATCCGGAGAGAAAAAGACAAAGAGAATAAAAGAGCCAGGTCGAGTAAAAAGGACACTACAATTGCTCTTAAGGTACCCTTCTACCTACCATTTAGGTACTCGAACGACCAAGAACAATGGTCAAGAGCTACCTGCAAGACGATGCGCTCGATTATTTCTTGCGATATATCGCTATCGTGATATAGCCGCCAGGAGTCGGGCTAAGAGCCTCGATCCGCTGCTGCAGAATAGAGGCAGTAATAGAAAGAGAAATAAAAAAGGACGAGATAGGAAAAAAGAATGACTTTTGAAACTTAGGTAGCGTAAAATTAAGACTCAGAACAGGTGTACGCATAAATAATATTATCGGTACATTAAAAATATTAATTATTCTATCATCGTTTTACATTATATGAATAAGAATTATGTTACGTGCGATTTGTCAGGTGGCCGACTTTGATTTAAAACTGAAATACATTAAAATAAGTCAGGTACTAAATGTTATAGTTTTAACTAAAATGTATAATTCTCGGAAGCTTATGAGTATACCAAAAAAATTCGTATTTTTATAATTATAGTTTTATCACTTTTATAAATTACTTTTATGAAAGCGGTGAAAACTGTAACTAAATGAAATATATAAGTTTTTCACTAAATCAGTAAATAATAGATTCAGATTAATGATTATTTAAAACATTTATACTAGTGGCTATGTATATAGCATATTGTTGATATTGGCCAATTTTCTGGCCGACTACTGCCAACATAATATTAAGTATATATGGCGTACCCTTATATATGCTGAATGCTTCATTTTTATATTCCAAAATTGTATTATCATTGACGCATTAGATTAACGTTGTTTTATTGTTTCCATTGTATTTTTATATCTGTTAATTTAATTTATTACAAATTGAAATTGTAATTAAAATTCATTTTGATATCTCCAGTGATTCATATGCCATTCGAAAAAATTAGGAAACACTAAAAAGGTATAAGGGTATTTTAAATTTATAAATATTAATAATTTAATTCCAGTTCAGAAAATTAGTGTTTAAATTAACAACATGATAATATTTACATTTTTGTGATCATAAATAAAAATAAACTTATTCGAAAACATTCTGACTAACCCTCAGGTGAATAACATTAAAACTATTATTATCATTATGATTAATTTAATTAAAAATAGGAAACTAATTTAATTATTGAAACATAATTAACAATAATCATTTCATAGAAAGTAATATTAATTAATCTTCAGAAAATAAATTACTATATTTAAACATTTTTAATAAACATTCTACTTTATTAACAATCAATATTTTGATTTATTATATTATATTTTGATTAAAAATAAATATAGCAACATGAAGATGGAAGTTGAAACAATTTAAACTAGACCAAACTACCAAATGACTGATAAGGTAAAAACTTCAATACAGTATTTTCATATCACATCCGTAATTATAAATGAATTATTACAGTTGTATATGTACTTTACCAAAGTTTCTTGTGTTGAATGTTGAATGCTTGTTTGTATAATGAAACTGTAGTTTACAAATTATCAATTCAGTCGCTAATACAATAAAAAATCACGCATACAATCCTAATTTATATTTGTTTCAATTCCCTTTGAGCAATTTATATCTCAATTTATATATCTTTTATATATCTTTAAATAACTTTATATAAAATATTAACTTTATATAAAAATAGTTTAGATTTAAAATAATCAAAATATGTTGAATCTACAACGAGGTGTGTGTTGATTGTATATTGTTTTAGACAGACCGTGTTTATAAACACAGCGGATATTTTTGCTTAGAATTCGATTGTTTTCATTCAAACAAATTGTTTCTTTTAAATTTACAATGTTGCTGTGTTGAATCAACACCATATAGTCAACATGGTCATTTTATGTTGGATTTATATAATTATTTTTTCCTACGTGTAATATACATAAATATTACCTTGCAATATACAAAAGCAAGAAGTTATTTATACGCATACTCTAATCTATAAATTATAATTCAACTATACGCAAGATCAACAATATATAATACTATAAATACTAACACTAAATAGTATTATCAAACACACTTCCTACCTTGCAAATTACATGTATTTCTGATACAAACAAATGCTATTCAGATGTATGTACCATTGCTATTATTATAATGATCATATGTAATATTTTCAATAATTGTTATTATTTTCATATAAAACATATTCTGCTTGTTTTGGATTTTTGTAATGTAGAAGTTGAGCTGTAAAACAAAAACCAAAAAGCCAGCATACAGTCAATATCACGCGATAGTTCTCGAGTAAAATGCAGGCTGTGTATATTGCACCTCAGTTGTTTCGCGATAATTGCTCATCTCTCGATTGAAATCTTGCACCGAAGTCTTTGCATTGTCGACGGTGGTGGCAATGGTGGTCTGTGGGCTTTCACGATAACGAGCACCAACCGATAAATCACGAGGATTTCTTCCGACTTTTGAACTTATGTGAAGATCCGCGCATTCGTTTCAGAAAGTTTCTTTGCCCACTAATAACGTTGCCGCGTCCGTTGCCCATTTGTGCACGAGATTCAGTTTCGGAAGCGATATCATAAACTGTAAAAACTACGCCTTTTTGCAACGTGCGTGAAAGGCACCGGTCCGCATATATTTTGCATACACGTGTAACTCTTAAACGTATTTTGCGTACAGATCACTCACTGAGTAACGCGATACTTATGTTCGTTGCTACGTGGGTATGAACCTACTTGAGAAAGTTTCCGTGAACATGGGAATAATTTGCAAAGTATACCGACCATGTTTATTAAAATCAGCTTACTCGTGACTTTCCAACTGATCTAGTCAAACTTAAGAAAGTATCAGTACGCATATTCACGAAATTCGCGGTGCCAATTTATGGACATTTTTAATAACAAAAAATTCGATTGAATGTAATCATTGTTCTGATGAATGTTCCAATTCGTGTTCTAATTGTAAAATTTGTAAGTAGTGGATTTGTAAGTTACCGCTTATAAATTGATAGTATAATGCGAGATGAAAACAATACTAAAAATACTTATAAAAAATGAAAATTTGCGTGATATACAGTAAACTACAAATTAAACTAGGATTCGTAAATAAGTGACTATTAATAATAATAATAACTATAATAATATTTTTATTTTCAATAAACAAAACCTATATAAATGTCTAAATATATATAAACCTGGCAACTGGTTGTTTTGAGGTGCTAGCATTTGAGACTCCATAACTACAGCCCTGAAAAAAAAATTTTTTTGTAAAAATAATGGCGGAGTACATCGGGCTGCCTTCGACCATCTTCACAAGGGGTCGCGGGGGTCCTAGGGGGCCCCAGTGCAATAGTTTGTAATAGTTTGCAACCCGGAAACGACCGTTACATGTACAAATCACCAGTTGGAATTTTGAGGAGTCTCCTCAATTGTTTATATATTGGTCGTTTTGGGTATTTTTCGGCCATTTTCAATATTGCCATATTGATATTCATCCTCAAAATGACCACTTGAAAAATATATACCTATAGATATTACCTAAAAATAAAAAGTAATAATATAATAATATTATAAAAATAATATTACAATGTCGTATATTTTTTAATAATAATAAAAAATAAATAATTATAGAATTTTTGTGAATTTTATGATTGTTTAAAAAAAAATAATATCCAAAACATGAATAAAGAACAACTTGAACTTTTTTTATCCTTTTCCTCAGATGAAATGAGTATCAGATGAACTGAGTGTGAACAAGATTGATAATTGAAATCGATAATCAGTTGCCGCGATCAATTTTCCGAACACGACAAGAGGAAATTGCTGTAACGTAAAAAAATTTTTCGTGTTGTATTGTAATAAATTAGCATTATCAAAATTCTAAATAATTAGTTGTATAACAATTTAAAAATTTATGTTATTCACAATATATGATGACATATTTTTTATATTAACTTTAACAGTTCTACGCTTGTATATATATATATATTTTAAATAGTATTTAAGATTCCCTGCCAAGAAAATTGCTACTTATACTGATATTTCTGCAAATATTAGCAGAAAGTATATATACACGTGTGCATGTATTGCGTTTGTACATAAAAATGTTAAACAACTAAACATATACGAATTCGCCTCTCTTAATACAGCATAACTGTTCTACTCTAATGACATTTATTCAGTTTATATCACAATAAAAATATCAAATGCAAAGTGAAAGATTTAAATAGAAATAATTTTTCATTTACGTACAAATTTTGATTCACTCGAGTATAGGTAATTACTGTGTCAATCAACTGTCAATGTTATGCCATTCAGGAAAACGATTGTGGCATGAGTATTGTGCTTTGTTGTCTTTAGCGAGTCAAGTCAGTCTACCTCAGACTTGTCGGGCCTTGTCTTCTTTAACGCGCACTTCAACCAGCAACATCAAACGGACTTGTGATGAATTAATATCCCTGGATAAGATTGTTGAATGTATGATGAAATTAATGTAACGCAAGTCACACCATTGGCTTATAAAATTAACTGTTTATTTATTTATTGAAAAAATAATTTAATGATGTCATAATTCAATATTTCTTACAGGATTTAGAATCAGATTTACAATGCCAATTTTTGCCAAATTTTATCTAAACAAAGTCAAATTTAATTCGACCCTCATGCTATCACGGTACGAAGACATCTACAAACAAAAATTTGTTTCGCGTTGATGTAGAAAAGCATGTACCTCAATTGAATAAAATTTGTTTAGTTTAAAATACATTCATTTGATTCTGTAAACTCCGAGGCGCTACGAGAAGTGTAGAGAAAGTTTGCTCGAGTTGAAAGATCAGTGTCGTCATACTCGAATAGTCGTCCGTCACACTTGGGCGAATTTATCGTAATTTTGTCGTGCGATGTCTGTCCGTCTGGTACACAGGGTCACCTGGCTCGTCGAGCAAGCAACCAACTTTTCCCATCTTTTTTCAATCGTTATTAAATGCCAAGACTTAAAACAGTTCAAGTCGTCTCGTACACTTCGAATGCATATAGTAAGCGAACATGCAACTAAACATTATAATCTACCACAATTGTAGTAATTTTTTTTTAATTAATTTCCTTACACGTACTTCAACTTAAAAAAGACTTAGATTTCTGTTCACTAATTTTATACTAGGTGAAAAAAAAAATGTCATCAAAGATATTCAGAAAAGGAAATATATATTTGTATAGACTGCTTTTGGTAGCTAAATCCAAAGCGTATGCTTTAAAAAAGCACATGATAAATTTAATATAATTTTTTAAATGTATATAATTATTAAGCATCATCATATTTGTTTTTCGACAAATATAACATTAAGATAAAGAGGGTGATGTTTCGCGTGTACTTTATACCATTCCGTCAATCCGGTTTTCAGAATTACAATCATTAGAGCCACTTATTTTCGCACAGCATGATCGTAGAGGTGTCTATCCTTCGTGCAATTTTCGTGAAATTAAGCGCACCAAGAATCGATTACCAACGTTGCTTGATACTTACAATATGACGCGACGTTGGTCTCACACGATAAACTTTTACGCATCATCGCGCATCACCAGTTTTCGTTCTCATAAATTACAAATTTCAATGGCGATCTTCCATCTGCTGCAATAATATTTGATGTAACGATATTAATTGCGTAAACGTGTGTCATCTTTTGTATTGATGAATTAAATTAGTCTTGAAGAATTTGAACTTTTTTTCTGTTATTTTAACCTCAGATCTTTAATGTGAGAACAGAATAAGATTAGATGTAACATAAAACTATAATTTGTTGTACTACTACAACGTGGAATAAAAGCACTTAAAATTTATGTTGATTAAACAGGTTTCGCTAATGTGTACTTGTACTGTTTCTGTGGTTGATTTATTATTCCAAAACATTTAATTATAACACATTAATTTATTGTTTTTCAGTTATGTTAATTTCGAATAAAACTTTCCGATTCAAGATGATAACAATAAAATAATTAAAGTATTAATACAATTGATATTTCTATATGAAATTCATTTGATATTGTTTATAAAATGAAGAATTTACTTACACACATTTATATTACATTTATAATGTATAAATGTCAATAAATGTTTTCAGAAATGTGAGTTATTAAAAAATGTATATTTTTATATATATGTATATAAAAGTTGATTACCTTGGAATATGGTCCAACGGAGTAAATAATATATTGAGAAAAATGTTTAGATATGGCACTAATAAACGTTTTTTCTAATTTGGATAAATGTTGGACTACGCATTTATTTAAATATCATAATTATTTATTTGTTAGATATTAATTTAAATTCTTCATTTAATATTTGAATATTAATCATTACAATAGGTGACTGAATTCAGCTAATAATTTTTGTACGCTGATTTCGTTAGATATCTACACTGTAAAATCGGCAGTATAAATATGTCTTGGTTTTTAACATTTATGATAGAGATAGTAAAAGTGTCTTGTTGTAATATAATGTTTATTGTGTCTTTTCCATCAAAACGTTAAAATTTAGACACAGATTTGTTTTACTAGTATAAAAACCAAAGTTTCGTTGGTAACCGTCTCCTCTTGTCAGTCCACAATATATTTTGTGTTGGCAGCACTTTTTTGTCACAAATTTAAACCAACCGATTTGTAGTTATTAGATTATCTGAAAATGGTTCGTTTACTTTTACGTACGAATTTACGCAATTATATATTATTATTACGTGATTTTAAAACATTAATCTTTTTTCAACTCAAAACTTCTATTACACATGAAATATAAATATTGAGCAATAAACGCAGCGAAGAATAATTGCATAATTAATTTAAAAAAGCAACGAAACCATTGAAAATCAGTCACAGAAACGTCATCATTATTTACGGTGTCACAAATGTCACGAATAAAATATGCGAAAAGCGTTTTTGCGTCTGCAGAAAGAAATCAAGGTTTCTGACGAAAAGCATCTTCTTATTGTGGATCGATCATAAAGACGACAATCTCGTTAAAAATTATGTGGACACGAAGCAAAGAATACGTCTTCTCAGAGGTCAAATCTGTGCCGGAGAATGGCAGGGCGCAACCTTCGAAGAAGGTGTATCTTGGTCATTCCCCCGCGTCGCCCTGCCGCTCATCCTCCGTGGACTCTCGCGTGCTCTTCGTCAGCTAATGGAATTACTTTAACGCAATGACATAGCGATTACATAATTGCGGGGCTACGACATTCGTTACCATTGACTGTCGTCGAACAGTCTTCACGTCCGTCCATCTCGCTCGCTACTTCTTTTATTTGGCTCCGCGCTCGTCAGGCACGCCCGGAATGACGCTGCAAAACGTAATATGAGAGCATTTCGTACTGCGGAGACAAATGACGAGTCAAGCCAAGATTAACGATCTAACTAATAATTGACGCAACACTCGACAAAAATGCTGATTTCTGTGATACATCGGATCATCCTTTTTCTACAACGCTGCCGCTTGTTTTCGTACGACGCATGCTGGAATTCGAAATCAATGTTTTTATAAGAAATCAATGTTCTATGAATCACCACATGATTTGACGAATTCTCTATTAATAGTGATAAGATTTCTATTGGTTTGCAGAGATATTCAGTTCGGATGACAAGAGTCTTGATTAATGCGAATGAATCGGAGACTTAAATAAGCGATGAAAAAATATACATTCGTAATAAAAATCGTCGACGTTTCATTACGACGATTCGTAAAATTGTCAAATTTATAGATACAATTAAATTATTGTTATACACGTAGAAAAAAGTTATATTAAGCATTGCTAGAAGTCTGGCGTTCCAAGGATATCGAAACAAAAACAATGCAAAATTAATATACTGTACTAAAGTAACTTTTGTAATACACCATACAGTAGTTTTTACTATAAGATATTGTAAAAATTGTTATAACATTTTTGCACAGTACAATATCATATAAGAAAGTTTGCTATAAAAAATTAGTAAATAATTAGTAATTAGTAATATATATATATTATATATTAGTATTTAGTAAATAGTAAATAAAATATAGTAATTATTAAATTAAATAAATTAGTAATTTCCGTAGCATTAACTGAAATATTCTCAGAATGCTAGAAGTATAGCAATTTACGCTATAGCTTTTTTCTACGTATACTAAATAAAGTGAATTAATGTACGGATATGTAGGTATATACACAGTTTGCTTCGTCCGAAACTTATTAAAAATGTAAAATTTATTGACGTTTTGAATATTTATTCAACTGCGAATGCAGAGACAAATCGATGCATCACGGATACAAAATAAATCGCTAATTTTGAAATTTAGTTTGATTTAAAAACGTAGAAGGGGAAAAGTATACAGCCGTATTTTATAAGTAATTGGATGTCTGCCAGGAGAAAATGGTACGCGCGCTTGGACACTTTGCGGCGAGTATAATGCGAGTTATCTTCGAATGTCTTTGCTCGATGTATACGCGTGCATTGGCAGTTTGGCGTTAATTACGACGACGCCGATGGCCGTCGAGCCGTATACATTGCCGATTTATCAACGTCCATTACAGCTTGGATAAGGGAAAGCGCGACTTTGGCGACCTCGGAGTCGTGAGTTACGATCATCCTTGAAAAGTACTCTTATTTTATAGAAAGCATTATAAATATTCGCTGAGATACAATTTCGTGGATTAATTATTACACGAACGCCGAAGCTTGCGGGAAAACTAAATTTCGATCAGGTTCGGGTGCCGGACTTGGGCATAATTTTATATATGATTATATACGCGTATCAAAACTAATTGAAAAAGGGTTCCACCGAGAGGGTTTTTATCCGATTACGAAATAGTCGCGCGTTAATTCGTGCAAATTTCCGTACACTGCGAATATTTAAAAAAAAACAATAACGCTCCGACGCGAACCTTAAGCCGCGCTTTCGCGAGCGATAATTTTTGCAACAAATGCAGTTTGCAATTTGAACATGATCGTAGCTCGTCTCGATTAAGATGTCTCAGGCATTAAAAATGCATGCAATTAGTCTTCGCGAGTGAGTTAACGTTACGCTTTCTTGTTGCGCGAACGAGCCCCTTTCCGCGTGGGTGACAAAATTACGACCTCTCGGCATCATTAATATCGAATTCGCAACTTCAGCCTGAAGTAACGCGCATCCTCGAATATCGTAATCCGATTTCACGAGCCGCTCATTTGTTACTTCTTGCCAGCTTTCTGAAAATAATTGCATTCATTTTATTAATTATGTCAGTTCACTCTTTACAAAATTTTTAATTTTTCGTACCTTATTAATTTGTAACTAATGAATTCCATAATCTACAAGTTTAAACGTAAATTGACTAAGGGTGATTTATATTCGCTAAGGTTATAATAGTTTACGAATTTAATGAATAGTGACAATGTATTTTTGTAGTTTTTGGTGGCTATAGCTTATTTGTATTCAAATAACACATTAGTTCAATCCAATGCAAACTTCACTGAGAAAACTGAATAGTAACATTTAAATGGTAAAAATTGAAGTGGTAAAATCTTACCACTAAAATAGTAAGATTAATTTTCGTTGTTTTCAATGCAGAGAACACCAGTGTCTGCATCAATTCTATGAACTAAATTTGAGATAAATAATAACAAGCTTTACTTAACATAAAACAAATATTCTCTTATTTAAAAAAACCCTCTATTTGAAGAAAAATATCACGACACCACGCATACATGTAACCTATTTAGATATTAACTTCTTAACCTCAAAATCTGATCTGAAGTAATAAAATTGAAAAATAAATGCGTCAAAATATAAAAAAATTCAATAATGTAATACATAAACATGATCGTCATGAACAAAATTC
>JABFQC010005893.1:0-11228 GCA_022817085.1 Psilanteris sp. ZL-2020 | reverse complement strand
ATTAATTTGGAGACATTAAAGTAAAAACCTAAAAATTACTGTTTTTCCTTGTAAAAATACAGTTTTTCATACCAAATTGTCCTTCTATTTTTTAGTATAATGCTATTATAAACAGTAATTTTTAGGAATTTGTTTTAATGTCTCAAAATTAGTGTTATAAACAGCACTTTTCTAAGTTTAATTTTTCTGAGTGTACATTTCTGTCTACTGCTACACGTAGAAAAAAGTTATATCATAAAATACCATACTTATAGGTTTATGAGGATATCATGATTCGTATTATGGAAATTACTAATAATAATAATCTTTATTTCATAAACCGTTGGTTTTTTCAAATTCATATATATATAATAAAATATAAATATAAACAAAAGAATAATTAATCATATAAAATAATAAATAATTTCATAGTAAATAATTACAACTAATTACTACTATTTTATAGAAATTTGTCTTATAAAATATAGCTAATTTGTATAGAAGATGTATAATCATTTTAGAAATATTTGGTTCCAAATCCCTGCAATACCATAATGTATAGTTATTTTTAATATAATATTTTTCTCCGTGTAAGGATACACGTAGATAACATTTAGTTGATTCAACCGAAATTTTTTTAAATTTACAAAATATTTGGTTAAATGAACAAAATTTTGGTTGAACCAACAAAACTCTTCTTACGTGTATAAAATATGAATATCTTATTCAAGAACCAAAGTGTCTTAATGAAATGCGCAATATCTTGTATTGAGACAGCTGGTGACTTACCGAAGTCACTTTGTGTCTGAAAACAATAACATTTAACACACTTTTTATTAGCAGTAGTGTTACACTAAAGGAAATAACCCTGAATATTTTACCCGATTAGATAGTAAACTTAAGGGGAAAAAATGTAAACAAATATGATAAATTATGGTTAAAACTTCGAAAAATGTGATAAAAGTTACCAAACGGCTGACAAAAATAATAATACTTTCAATCATTTGTTTACTTTTTTTTTTTTCTTTTCTCCCGAACGTTTACAATGTAGTCTGGTAAAATTTGCAGGATTATTTCTTGCAGTGTAACAACCAAAACTGGCCGCGTCCTTCAGTCTAGTAACTTTATTGAAACAACTCGGGCACTGCGTTATCCCGTGAGATCATCGCGATCGCTATCGACCACCAACTATTCCTCGCGCCTTTTCCACCGTGCCAACCACGGAAGCCCGAAAAACCCCATTAGAATTATAGTAATATAAACCAATAGATTTTCGTGGAATCAGCTTGCACGGGAGAATTCATCAGAGACCCCGTATATTCGTATATCGGTTTTTTTGCGGAACACCCTATGTGCACAACCCCTATGTAATATATTTATATAGTATAGTAGAATAGGAAAGAGAAAGATAAAGAGAGAGGGAGGGACGGGTAGCTGGTAAGAGTGAGAGAGAGAGAGAGCGTTGCGAGCGAGCGAGAGAGAAGCTCTCGTACATAGCCATTTACGTATATAAGGCAGGATGGCGCGGAAGGGGGAGGGGAAAGAGGCAACTGTTGGAGGAGGAAGATGAGGATGAGAAGGTTGTCGGCGGCCACGCGCACATACCCTTTGCGCCTCCATGTAGCCGGGACGCGCGCGTCCGTGTGTTGGCGAACGCGCATACACGCATACACGAGCATTGGTGCACCCAATACATATAAACCAAGCTCAAACATACGACTACACACGCATCGGTGCACTTGTCCGTGGTATGTACGCGACTTGGCAGTGGTTCTCAAAATGTTGTTACGGTGCCCTTTGACCGCGCTGTATCCCCGTCAAATTCACCGAAGAAAACAAAAATCGCCCAACTTGTGGGCGCGCGCCTGCGCGCAGCGAGTTGACTGGAGGATTTACAATGATCCGAGTTGAATAAATCAATCTTACGAAATATGTGTATATATATATATATATATATATGACGTAATACAAATTCGGGGATGCGAGACTAAAATTCATAACGGTTTTGTTTTTTGCGATATTAAACGTCGACTTTGTAACGTTAATGATTTATTAAACGAGGAAGGTGAATGAACCCGAAGGATTAGAACAAATGCAACGAGGACGATTTTGAATTTAACATACATTAGGACGCTGAATGTTATAAATTGAAAATCAATTGTGTGCAACGCGGTAATAGCCGACGTCTCGGCGTAATCGTTTTATGTCGCTTGTGACGATTTTGATAATCCTGCGTTGTTCGCCGAACAAAAAGTATATCGAGGCTGCGGACCCTGACAGTGCTTCGTCGTGTCAGCACTGGCATCAAGCCCGGAGAAATCATTTGTCCTTTCAGTGCCAAGTTTGGAGTGTTTTCCGAAACTTTGTCTATAATGTTACGGTAGCATATTTTGGGCGCATTAGTATTATTGCTACGAATTATTCAATTTCTTTTGTGGTCACTGATTATGGTATACAATTTTATTCATTTCATACTTGTTTCTTCGTATATATTAATCTCGTTAATTTATATATAATGATATGTATACACGGAAAAAACATATATTCAACTATTTACTGTATAATATATCAAAAGTAGGATATACTTGAAAATAATATAAAAATTACTATATAATGTACTAAACTTTTGGCGCACAATATTATATTCAACTTATATAGAAAATGTTAATATATGATATAGTAATTTTTAAATTATTTAAAAGTATATCCTATTTTTGTTATATAGTAAAATAGTAAATATATGTTTTCTCCGTGTAGTAATAAAAAAGTTACATCATTTTGGGGATTTTTATTAATTTTTCTAATTTAAAATGGTGCATACGTGATGGTGTTAGGATATTTTGGACTCGATTTTGTTTTGCTGATATTAACATAAATTATAATAGTGCTCGATCATTTTACATAACATTTTGCAGTATGAATAATACAGGTCGTATGCAACAGGAATGACCCTGTTCCTTATACTAAGGGTGCATAACAATCATTCACTTACAAAATAATCTGTCGCCAATTGACGCTGTTCTAATTTGTTTTTTTTTCTTCTTTTTTTTACGAACGACTTACGACCCGTTTCAATTGCTCTGCCATTTGAAGTATAGCAAAAGAGCGTTTGTTCAGACACTCGGTGTAACATTCATTTATTGTATTAATTTTTGTGTAAAATTAAAAAATTCAGACTGTCATCGGAAATGATTGTTAATATAAAATGTAGATTTATGGTGAATTGCTTGTTCCTGTTTTATACAGTAAAAGAAATAATCTTGCAAACTTTACCAGACAATATTGTAATCATCGGATAAAGGAAAAAAATGTAAATAATTATCTGAAAATATTATTATTTTTATCAGATTGTATGGTAATTTTTATCACATTTATTAGAGTTTTTACCATAATTTATCATATTTGTTTACATTTTTTCGCTTTATCCCATGTTTACAATATAGTATGGTAAAATTTGCAGGATTATTTCTTTCAGTGTACTAGAACTGTTTTAAACCATTTACTGAAATCAATTTAAACAACCAATCGTCGTGCCTCAAAACATTTAATAACCAATTAATTTAAGGTCGAAACTTAGCCCGATTACCGTGAGCATTAAATTTGTAAAGATGTCTGAAGCGTGAAATTAATTAAAGCGTTATCTAATATCAAAATATTTGTTTTCTGTTTCAGGTAAGCTGACCTTCATTTAGATGTCCAATTAACTCGTTATTGCCAACTTGGGACACCTCTCCAACAATTGTCAGTAAAGTTTGTCGGCCTACTAAGTACCTCGCCTTTGTAATTCTAAGTCGCATTATGACACTCGGTCATTAATTGTGGGTCACTGAAACTATGTGACCATTAAAATCAAACGGAACCATGAATCGAGTTTTTATTTCATCAAAGCTATAATTCACTTGTTTTTTTCGCCGTAACTCGTAGCGTGAATTTATTTTATAAAAATATAATTCTCTTAAATTTTCATATAATTTGATAATCGATTCATAATCGAAAATGATTGTTTAATAATACCTATATAACCAAGGCATTTTCAAATTTCATATAATTACATTTGTTTTGATTTTGTGTGTCAAAGATCGTGATTTTTTAACGTTCGATTGTTATTTGATGTTTTGTACAAGCTGAATGAAATCCCCCATACAAATTTAAGGCATAACATTTTTATCAATAAAAAATGATCAAATTTTGTACAAAAACGGTTACTGCAGAAATAATTATTAATTAAATGTAAGGATTTACGTGGCAGTATTAATGGCGCTGTGAATTACGAATATATGTGTCTTTAAATTAGATGGGTAGCAATGTTATTAACAAATATCTCTAGGGCGCAGTAAACATTGTAGGCATTATGTAACACGAATACAAAGCTTGAGTGTATGAATAAAAGCATTTATCTTACGTTTAAATAATTTACAGCTGTAAATAATATAAGCATATACAGATTGAACATTTTAAACGCAATTAATTTTTTTTTAATTTATATAATATGATGTGTATATTTGTTATTACGTTTTGTTCACTATAATACGTAAATGCAATTACGACCCAAAACAGATATTTAGCTTTTTCTTTTAAATTTCGATTTTAGCGTTTTATATCTTGCAATAGTAATAATTTTAAATTAATAAAAAATGCATCTTCCATATACGTTATTTTTTTTTTATTTTTTGAAACACACATATACGTGTTTATATGGAAATTCTCTAATGCTGAATTTTCTAATCAACAAATTGAATTTCACCCGATCGATATTGTAAAAGTCAGGAGTTCAGATAGCTGGGGAAAACTTTATTATTTAACAAAGTTATATTTTGTTAAAATTATGTATCGTCACTAAACAATATTATAGGCAAAATGTTATTCTACAATTATAAATATAATCTGAATTTATCATATAAATATAAGTATAATGGATTTGATGGAATTGTTATTATTGTTATTAACAATATATATATAGATACGAAAAATGACAAAAATGCATGGTTTGCATTTGAATATTAGTCTCGGGTAGAAACTACATTTACATGACGAGGTAAACTAAATAGATTGAGAGTATTGCCGATTACAACGTTATATTTATACCTCATATTATCTTCCCATATGTTGTTTACCATTTCAATCGATAATTCCATTAATATTATTAGTTTTACATGCGTGTTATGTTAATTATTAATAATATTCAAAAACTCCGTGATAAATGTATAATTCTTATGAGAAATATTGGTATAATCACGGAAATGGCCGTTCAATGTGTTTTATTCATTGGTTTATGAAAATGTTAGTTTTGATTATAAACTATAGTTTCTAATTAAAATGTGAGAAATGTTTTATATTTATTTGTAGTCTTAATGTTCGTTTTTTCGGAAATCACTATTAAGTGAAATTATATTTTTACACTCGGAAAAATTGAACTTGTAAAAGTCGTATTTATAATACTAATTTGGCGTCATTGAAATAAAATTTTTTTTACCAAAATTCCCTCCTATTTTTTAGTACAATTCTACACGGAAAAAATTTTTCATGTTTATTTAACATTTAGAACAATGCTCATACTTTTATTTAGAAATAAGAACTTTATGATGTAAAAATAACATCTATAAATGTGGATTCCAAACGCACACTGAGAAAAATAATATTTGATAATACTATTCTGGTTAAGGTGAACATGTTTTATTGTATACATTAGCAGATTTTTGTAACCATTACTAGAATTCTGGTAATCGTTACCAGAATTTTTTCTCTATGCATATTAATGTTAAGCCTTAGAAACGGACTTTAATGATTTCATGAACTGTCGAATGTTTTCGCACATTATAGGTTAAGTTAAGCATTTTAATCGAGAATCAGGCAGAATGTTTTAAATTGTTGATTTCTTTTTAGTTTTGAAAATTGTATTTCATTTTCAATCGTATTATTTATTAATATATATTATTTTTGTAACATAATTATTAATAATAAGTATGTCTTTTGAAATTTTCTGTGTAACTCCGCATCATTGATATTGATTCAACATGTGAATACTTTTAATTCAAAATTTAAGTCGTAGCATTGACTTTACAGTAAATATAACATTTACAAGTTAACTTTTAGGCTTAATGTAGAATCAAATACTAAAAATGTTGTTTTAAACTGAAAATTTTCGTTCGTGTACTGTAAACAGTATTTTTGAGACTTTTCCTTTAATAGCGCCGAATTAGTGTTATAAACAGCATTACTCTAAGTAAAATTTTTTCTCATTGTATATTATATACATATATAATTATAGTTTATCCATACATCGATAGTTTAAACATCGAGAAGATAAGATAAAATGATCCGCGGCAGCTTTTTTCCACAAATGATCGCACGGCTAAACTTTTTAAATACACTGCTAATTATTATTATTTGACGTTTGCAAAAATCGTATCGTTACGTTCAAATAATTCAACGTCCCTGCAACTGACTTTTACCGTCACGCAATTATTCAATGCGACATTTGAAAAGTAAATACTTGGACTATTTATAATTTGAATTGGAAGAGCAATGCTGTATTAACAGCCGCACTCGCACGGTACGAGTGCGAAAAATTAAATAATTTTTAATAATTTGAAAATCTCGTTTTCCGTATAAAAAGTATCTAATAAAAAAAATTAAAATAACTAAAAATAACTAATTACACCTACAAGCTCCGTGTAATCGAAGATATGTCTAAATACGCCATCGATTTGCCGCGTAATGAATCGCCCTTCGCGCGCTCGATAAAGCACGGAGCCGTGATTCGTCCTTTCATCAAACGGCTACGAAATTTCATTTGCCCTTCAACTTTTCATCAAGTTTGCCGCAAGGTCAGACGTGTGTATGATTAGACTGTAACCGATTGTCGTGGCTTGTCCTTCCTCGTTATTATATGAGACAGCCTGTTGCGCCGCCCGTCGGCCCTTAGGCAAAACACGTCGGTGGTACCCTCGGCAGCTCCTTGGACCGCTCACGAAGATCCATTTAAGTGTCGTGCACACTAAAGTGCGTGACGTCGTGCGCCGCGTCGCGCCGACATTGTTGCCGCCGAATAAACTCGTTTGGGCTTGCATTTCTTTCACGCCTCTGTAATCGGAACGTAATACGATCATCGTTCGCGATTACACTTATCCGAACTTTTTTCGCGCCATTAAACCTTTAGCGGAAATCAGATCCGCGCGGATTGTTGTATGGGGTTGAACGGAGAGGCGACCCATTCGGCACACATTTCGCGCTCTTTCCGATTCTATAATTGACGTGCTTATAATTAAGCGTGTACTATTGTATGTACACGCGATGTTATCTAACCGCCAATACAGTTTTTGCCATATATATATTCATATTAGTATATTATACATATATATATAATGCTCTCTAGTGATATCATCTAGTGAATGTTTAGGTTATCAAAGCCTTTGGATACAGCAATTAGAACTTCATAGTGTAATTAAAATAAGACCTAATTATATAATTAAGTTATGAGTTACCAGACGGGGAGTAAATTATATAATTGAAAAGTTACTAGACTAGGTTTAATAACGAAGTAAATGTTATTAAGCGCAGCACGGTAGTTGAACTAACAACATTTGAATGACGTTATGATAAAAAGGACCTTTTTCTATTATCACTTATTAACTGAATTATAAATTTCATTCTGGACGGTATTAATTCTGACGTCATATTTGTGTATGTATTGAAAAATTATAATTTTATACACAACCGTTAATTATAATTAGGTTGCGTGTGGAAGAATTTTTATTTTCACCGAATTTCAGAGGGATTTATGTATTGAAAATAAAAAAAACTATATGTCACTATATAGATTACCGCGCTAAAACATTGACTGTTTAAAATTAATCAATATGTATGCGCTGTGTGTTTTTGATTTATTACAAACAAGACTTAAAAAACGCAATATAATGGTTTACAACTATAAGCACAATTTTTTATATTAATTTATACCAGTATGGTGCATTATGATAAGAGTTCCTGAGACGAAAATCAAAAGGAAAAGATACTTCAGTCTTTGCAGTAATTTTATGGCCGATCACGTGACCCTGACTTTTTCCCCGTATTTATATACCTATTTGCCTTTAATAGCACAAGAACGTACACACCCAAATAATATGTATGTATTTTCTTTATTACAGTTCGGTTATGCTATTACTAATTAAAGAAATGTACGACAGCACAGGTGCCGTACAATTTTAACTATGTGAACGATAAAATGCACTAACATATTTTTCATATTCATGCATATATGATATTTCGAGTTCAAAGAACCTGAAGATTTTGCGCAATTACGCCATTTAGTTATATATCATTTTTTATAATTGTTAACATCAATGTATAATGTATATATAAATATATTCATTATTTTGAATTAAATTGAGGTTACATTGGTTTACGCCGCTAACAATTTTATGAATTTAATAAAATCTTGGAATTTATTTTTATAAAAGCCCGTTAAAATCAATGCACTTTTATACAAATTTTTAAAATTGTTCCAAACGCGTGCAAAGTTTAATGAAAGATTTTATAATGAACCGCTAAGTGTTATTAAATTTCGGTACATTTTAAGTCGTCTTGTATAATGCGTGGATATTATTATTACTCATTCGTTGGTGTATATTAAAATTATCAATTTTAATGTTGAACAGGTTTTTATTAATTCAGCGTGTCAACTTTATTTTTATATGTATCAATCTACTATTATTAGTGATTTACGTACATACATTATTATTTAATACAATTTTCTGAATTTATTTTTTTTCATTAATTTTAAATCCAAAATGTCTTTAAACATTAACGTCTTTATAGAATACATAAAGAATCAAAACAATATGTACGAAAGCAGTAAAATAAATTATTTAAAGACATAAACATAATGATAACATTCGCGTTCTTTTCATGCCGACGATAAAGATTTTAATGTATTTTTTCTTCAATTCATTGTATAAAAGCTCCATTTGAACGCAAAACATCGGCTTAATAGTCATACGCAATATTTTTAACAATAAACATATATATATATATATATATATATATACATAGTATATTATTAATATAAAAATACTTCTGTTTATATTATCAATTCAAATATTGTGAATTAATTAAAAACATTTCTACGGTTCAATATAAACAACCGTAAAAACCCGGAGCTTTCGCGACATTGCGAAGGATCATTTGTAAAAACGAACGTACAAGAATTATGATTCCGAATTCTTCCAAGACATTAGTCGGTTTATCGCAAACGTTTCGCAATCTTTTCAGCGGCTGGTAATCCATTCTTTAATCCTGTCAAATTAGCGACTCGAAACGTAAATATTAGTTTCGGGAATTTCGTAATTTTTGTTTCGCCGCGCGAGCGCGGGATCTTGCCGTTGGGTGTCAAAATATTCCATTGGATTAGCAGTTCAGAAACGAGTCCCGAGGATTAAATTATACTCGCGCCCGTTCGCTGATTTCGTCGAGGGTGCTACGGCGTCTCGGTGACGTCGCAGCGTGTACATACGTGTGCGCCGGCTCGCTAATCCAGTCGCTGGTCCGGATGACACGAGAATTTGTCAAAGCGAGCACGCGGACTCGCCGAAATGAAAACAAGTCCGCAAGTTCGCGCTGTACTTGACACCCGGGTTCGCAGTATTTTTCTGGCCCGGGATTGGTCTGTTTTGCGAGTCAACGCTCCGGTTGTCTTTGCAATCAGATTTCGCGAGCGGCTTTCCCGCGAGGGGAAAGGGGCAGTGGATATTGATTTCACTGCGATTTCGTACAGTCTTGTATATCAAATTAACTACGTAAGATCAACGAACGCGCGGGACGGAATATATTTATTCGCCGGGTAATTCTGTAATTGGTTTACAGTATGACGGTTTGTTTTGATCGCTTTTCTTGTTGCGCAAACAATTTTTGAAAATATATGACTTTTAAAACACGAAATATGAGAGTTTTTCGGTTTTAAAAAAAGACATCCATTTTACTCACAGCGCGTATGATATTTAGATTTATGATAACTATATACATATATAAACAGAGGACATTCTGGTTTCATATAATCCAGCACATTGGTTAGTCTGTGAATAATAGATATTTAGTTTTAATACCCATACGCAGTGTAAAAATTATGTCATACACTCTTAGTAATCTATTTGACGTAAAATTATAATGTTAATTAATTAACTAATTAAAAAAGGAAAGGAAGCTTATAAATACGCGAAATAAATAAAGAAGGGTGGAGTAATAAATCTATTTTCTTTATTTATTTGATGCGTTTATATGTTGTGTCCTTTTTTAATTTGTCTTTGAAATTCTAAAATCTTGAGAAAAAAGGATCGTTTTAAGACTTATACTTTATTTTTGAGAAATTTTATATTGTGTGATTTAAGTAAATTGCGTGACAGTTCATTGCAATTGCATGTTTGATTGTTGGTTATAGTGTTTTTAATAAAAACCTAATTAACATAACTGACATGAATTCCTACAGCAAACCTGACAATATATTCAGTTAAATTAATTTCATACGTGAATTAACTAAATATCTCTATAACACTGTGTCTTATTGTTGATATAACTTGTCAAAGTAGATGTCATAAACCTTCTGATGGTAGACTAATAAAACGTTACGTCTATAGTGAATTGTTAACCATTTACTTTATGCTTCATTGTTACGAAAACAGTTCAGATATTCTAAATCTTAGTTAAGCGTTGCTATAAAAAATATACGAAAAATATATAAAAAACAAAATTCAAGTCAATTTGAAATGAAAAAAAAGATCATAATTAGGAATGTTATAAGATGTTTTTTAATTTAAATCAGATCATAAAAATGCGTAGTTACATTAAAAAAGCTGTCGATGACTTTTAGAAAATTATTTAATTTTAGATACTTCGTAGCAACAACTTTTTCCACTCCAGAATCCATTTTCTTTTAGAATTTATATATCCCGAGTAATTTGATAATTAAAGCAATATTTAACAATTCATAATATAAAATTTAATAAATTGCTAATTGAAAATCCATTCACATATTATCAATATGATTTCGATCTAGCGCGTTTCGCGAAAATCGCGAAAAATTAATTAACGCGTTTTATACCGGCAATAATAGCAAACTTACGTGTGATCGTACACGGGGAAAAAAATACTATTGCCACAACATTGGACTTGTTTTAGAACGCTGTGTTGTTGATTTAACAGTATACATATTATAGATCCCTAATGATGGATATATTAGTATAATTTCAATAGTCTTT